>WAAE01005530.1:0-10398 GCA_013400495.1 Nicator chloris | reverse complement strand
AAAGACTGGATATGGCACTCGGTTTAGCTGAGGTGTTAGGGAAGGGGTTGGACTCGATGATCTTGAAGGTCTCTTCCAACCTGGACATTCTGTGAATCTGTGAAGGGTGCAGCTTACCTACAATTTTATAGGAAAATATTCTCTGTGTACAAGTAGTTAGAGATAACTTCATAAAGATAATAATTGCAATCTGTTTTGTGTCCATTTATTATTTTTATAATTTAGGGAGAATGATGTCAGAGATTATCACCTTTTCATATTGTTAAAGGCAGCATTAAGTGGTGTTGATGTACATATGGGTAGTAAGCGCCACACTATTTATCAGGTTAAATCACTTGGAAGGGGAGAAATATGAAGTGTAGTGTATTCATGCTGGTCATACCAACTTAAAAGACACTCTTGCATGCTGAAGTTTATAGTCTGTTGCACTACCTGAGATTACCATAGGTGTAACTCTTGTATGTCAGTCCAGGTCATGGTCACTAATTTTTCATTTAAAATTCCTGCACATTTCAGATACATTAAATAATATATAAGTAATAAATTATTATAAAAGCTTGGTCTATTTTTTTAAATGTTGTGTTGGAAATGGATATGGCACTATACAGAATAAGCCTATTAGTAAGTCCCTTTGCATGGATGTGTTTGATTTATTAAATATTTCTGTAGATTTTTCTACTGCTGAACTTCACAGACACACTGATGTCCCATCTGTGAGCTGTTTCAGTTCACCTCTTTGCCCTGAGAATAATGCTTATCATTTTTGTTAGACCAAATCTTTCACTGCATGAGAGAGAAGCAAATGACAAAATAAATGTGTATAACACCGATTCCTAGCTTTGATTATTATTTTAGAAAGATGCTATTTAGGACAAAAAAAAATTCTGTGTTTTTTTTTTTTTTGTTCAGTTTTAGTCCTAATGCTGTCTTATTAACAGATTGAACAGCAGTGACACTGATGGAGAGCCTATGTATATTCAGATGGTAACAGCACTAGTTCTGCAGCTTATTCAGTGTGTGGTGCATTTGCCATCAACAGAAAAAGATTCTAATTCAGAGGAAGAATCAAACAAAAAAGTAAGTTTTTTTAAAAGAGCCATAATTTTTGGTTTTGCTACAGGAATGGCTTTGTAGGTATAATGTGAAAAACATGGTTCACTCTTGGTAAAATTTAAAGGTTTAATAAAAAACTTAAAAAAATAGACAGGTAGGAGACACAAAGCAGAAGTTTTTTTACACGGCCGGGGTGCCTGGCATTCCACCAAAAAGGCACCAATGTTGACAAGAGACTTGTACCTTAAAAATATACGTATGATGGATATTCATTGTTCTTATGCGTGATTGAATCATTCCTTTGAGTTTTTGGATGTTTCTGCTTAATTTCAACTTTTCCCCCCCTCTAACCTGTTATCTCGTAACTTAATCCCTTGGCACCAGCAGCCTCAGTTTCCTGATAACAGAGGCAATAAATTCCTCCGAATTTTGGTGTCGCTAGCTGTCATCTTCATTCAGATAAGACAGTGTAAAGAATTTCATGATTATATTTTCCCATTCTTTGAGCTAGTTACAAAAAGTATCTTACATCACATAGTTTCTGTTTTAACATTATGCCATAACTAAAAAAAATATAGATTCATCACACCACTATTTTAATACAGCATTTTTAATACTTGCGAAAAGCCAACTTTATAACATGTATTTATAACATATAATATTTTATGATGGTGCTCTAGTAATCAAGCCTTTTAATTTTATGTCAGCTGTAATTATTTGATCAATGAGAAATGTTGGTCTGGAAATTATATTTCTGTGCATGCTAAAATATTAGAAAAATACATCTTGTTATTTTTAGGTGGATCAAGATGTGCTTATGACTAACTCATATGAAACAGCTATGAGAACAGCACAAAACTTCCTTTCTATTTTCCTTAAGAAGTAAGTACTGTTGCATTCTTTAGTGTATTGATGAAACCAACTCCAAATAAAATGTCACACCTTAAGACAAACCAAACCACCTTGCAATCCTAAATGACTACTAATAAAGTTACTTATAACAATAGATTTTATAGATCTCTGAGAGAGCTACCTGTCTGGAAAATTTTTTTTATGGAACAGACAGTCTGCAGACAGTTTAAGAACACATTTAAGAATGTCTGATAATTTATATAGGATCCTTTTATCAGGGATCTTTTACTCATCTGAAACATGGAAGAGGAGGCTGAGTAAAATATTTAAGTGATGAAACCAGATTATTTCAGTCATCAAAATGACCAAAATATAAAAACCCTAAAATTAATTTCATTTAGATAAAGTTAGGAATGTCAATAACTCATCAGGGAAAAAAAACCCCATACCTGAATAACCAAAGATTTGTAAGAAAAAGTCCTGAGATTTTTGTCATGTTAATTTCTGTTGTTAAGCCAAAACGCTGTTTATGAGCTATCTAGCCATTTCTCTGCATACTTCTGGTATAATTAAAGTTAGGGATGCCACATATAGGTGAAACACTATCACATATGTTATCTTTTGATTTTTTTACATTCTGATGTTCCTTTCTGGAGCATGATACTGAGATGCCTTATCACTGTGAGATGAGTCAGACCAGGTTTAAGGACACAACACCTTCTAAATACCCCACTCTAGTTTGAGCTGTAGAATTTTACCTAGTTTGTTTATCCAAGTTAATGCAGAATTTAATTCAAAATGATAAATAAAAAACCTTAGGAACAACATTCTACTACCCTGGATTAACTGCTTTACTTGCAGTGCAACTTGGAGTGATAACTGTTTCAACTATTTGTCTGTAAATGGAAAAAAACAAATTTTCTGCTAATATTTTGCATTTTTTTTTAGAATTGCATAAAACTGGTTTTCTGGCTAAAAATAGGATTAGTTCTATTTGCATCAGAAGAAAAGCTTAAATGGCTCTTAAATTCGCTTACAAACATGCATTTTGATTTAAACAGATGTGGCAGTAAACAAGGGGAAGAAGATTACAGACCACTGTTTGAGAACTTTATTCAAGATCTTCTTTCTACAGTCAATAAACCAGAATGGCCAGCTGCAGAGTTGCTACTTAGCTTATTAGGAAGGCTATTGGTAAGGGATACTTGTTCTTAACTATTAAATTAATTTATTTCTTATTACAATGAAACTTACCTATTTCAGCTCAAACTATTACAGGAGTGTTTTCTGATTGTTGACATGCATGCAGCATGTAAGGCTATTCTTACATGTATCACTATTACATAGTGCATAGAAAATAAAATTTAGGTCAGAAGATCATTGATATGGAACTTAGTGAAGGTCATATGTATACAGTTTCTCATGAATGTCCACTTCTAATACTCCATTACATTTTCCACATTAAAAAATGCCATTCTATAGCATCTAATAAGTTTAGATATTCATAGAACCATAGAATATGCTGAGCTGGAAGGGACCCGCAAGGATTATTGAGTCCAACTCCTGGCCCTGCACAGAACACCTCAATAATCTCACCCTGTGCCTGAGTGTTGTCCAAACACTCCTTGAGCTCTGGAAGCCTTGGGGCTGTGACCACTGCCCTGGGGAGCCTGTTCAGTGCCTGACCACCCTCTGGGGGCGGAACCTTTTCCTGATATCCAACCTAAACCTCCCTGACATAGCTCCAGCCATTCCCTCAGGTCCTGTTACTGGTCACCAGAGAAGAGATCAGTGTCTGCCCGTCCACTGCCCCTCACAAGGAAGTTGTAGACCACAATGAGTTCTGACCTGAGTCTCCTCTTCTCCAGGCTGAACAGACCAAATGCCCTCAACCACTCCTTGTACGACTTCTCCTCTAAACCCTTTACCATCTTCATCACCCTCCTTTGGATGCTATCCAATAGTTTCATTCATATTCATTGGGAATAAAGTCAGACTAATACCTGTAATTATTCATAGAAACATAGAATGGTTTGGGTTGGAAGGGGCTTAAAAGCTCATCTCATTCCACGCCCCTGCAGTGGACAGGCAGGGACACCTTTCACTAGACCAGGTTGCTCCAAGTCCTGTCCAACCTGGCCTTGGACACTTCCAGGGATGGGGCAGCCACAGCTTCTCTGGGCAACCTGTTCCAGGGCCTCACCACTCTCACAGGGAAAAATTTCTTACCAATATCCCATCTAACCCTGCCCTCTGGCAGTGGGAAGCCGTTCCCCCTTGTCCTATCACTCCATGCCCTTGCAAATAGTCCCTCTACAGCTTCCTTATAGGTCCCCTTCAGGCACTGGAAGGTTCTGTAAGATCTTATGGACATTCAGGTTCCTCAGGTGGTCACGAGCCCCATCTTCACTTAAGAGTGCGAGGGACTTTGTTCTCCCAGTCCCATACTTCTCTGGACTATTCCTTTAGCACAGAACCTGAAAACAATTAAGTAGTTTGGTCTTTTACAAGTTTGGTCTTAAAGTAAGTGGTACATTTACTTACGGATTGCGACATTTTACATAATTTGAATATTTTCGTAGTAATGTTTTTTAAGAGTTGTTCTTCAGTATTACAATGCAATTAATACAGTAATTTGAGCTTTTTATTTGGAAAATATTTTATGGTCATGTTCCTGGTAAAATGTAGCTTTCTTTATACTTGTGTGAATAATGAGGAAGATGTATTATGATGCTATGATATTGCTAAGGATATCTGCTCTACTAGATGTCTAGTTTATTTTAGTTTTTTAAAAAAATATATTTTTATATCAGGCATATTTGTAAAGCAAAAGACTCAGTAAACACATAAAGTAAGGACTGTATCTGATATAATAGTAAATTACATAACTTTAGGCAGCATTGAAATTAGACTTTTTAATAAGGTCAAACTGTCTTGTAAGAAGAATCTCAGTTGCAGAAATAAATAATTTTTATAACAGCTTATTCTACTTTTCTTAGGTTCACCAGTTCAGTAACAAATCCACAGAAATGGCATTAAGAGTTGCATCACTTGACTATCTTGGAACCGTAGCAGCAAGACTGAGGAAAGATGCAGTCACTAGCAAAATGGATCAAGGTTCTATAGCCAGAATACTCAAACAGGTGTGTGAAAGATCCCATGCCAGTTGGATTGAGATGTATCTATTTAAAAGCCTAAACATTTTAAAGATGTGTGAAAAACTGGCATTATGGGGAATGAGTTTTCATTGCTGTTCAGATTTTTGAATCAAATATACTCACTTTATAATTATCACATTTGTTAATTTATGTCTTTCTCACACCATCTTCCTAGTGATCATTTTAAGTGGTTAATTAAAATGGTAAAACAAATTTTCTGGTGAGGATATAGATGAAATAATGGAGTGACAGTTGGATTATATTTTAAGAGGCCTTAAAAGACATGTTTGTGTGTATGCATGTATGTGCATTTGCTATTGCAAAATGGTAATTGAGCTATGGCACTCATATAGACTTTTGAGAGTTAAATTGTTAGGCCTATAAGGTTAGTTTTTATGTGATGGAACTGGTATTGGTTGTGTGTGTAGGGGGGGTTGTTATTTTTGTGGGTTTTTTTTTACTGGAGTTGCATATATCTTTCATTAGAGAATACATATTTGCATTTCTGCTAATGCTCCTTATCAAAATGTCTCCAAATCTGCAAGGTTGGCAGCAATTAACAAAGCAGTGTGTGCATTTGGTCTCTCTATAGTACATTAAGAAAATCTTGGGCCTTATGGGTCTTTTTAAAAATGTGAACTTTTACATTTCTTATGGATGCAATACTTTTCTTTCTGAACAACTAATTGTTCTCAGCATGATGAGATCTAAAGTTGAGTAGTCATATCAAGTTGGTTTCCCTGAAAAGACTCCAGATCTACTATATGTATTTTATGATGACTATTAAAGACTTATTTTGAAGGTAAAACTTGTGCAATTTACAGGCATTCAGATAAAGAAAATTCATCTACTCCTTCATGAGGCTGATACTTTCCATAACTTATGTCAATTGGAATATTTTACTATGTATAGTGTCAAATCTTTATGTTCATGGCTTATTATAATTTATACTACTATGTGCTAAGGGGGTGTAATTCTCCATTTGCAGTGGTTTTGACAATTGTACATTAGACTTCATAGGGAAATATTTTAGAAAAATCCTTTTCTCTTTCCTTATCTCCAGAAGTTATATAGTAGTATTGAAAGATATTCTAAAAAGATACATACCTGAATGGTGACCTGAATTTTTCTATTTGTTTTGAATTTTTTACAGGATCAGGCAGTAACTAGGCATTGACATCTGCAGAAAATAAAATAGCTGTGGGCAATTGAGTGCTAAAAGCTTTTTTCAGTTACTCAGGAAGCTTAAGATAAATGATGGCATTGTGAAAAGCGTGTACTATACAGTACAATCAGGGTAGACTGTTGTTTATAAATGATTTGTAACATAAGAACAAATTACTTGAAAATGTGTACATGACACCTAAGCTTCACTTTGTTGCTCAAATGACAAGAAAAGATCCATTGGTAGACATATTTAGCTTTAGTCATTAGAAATATCTTAAATTATTATTTTTATTCAGCAATGAACTTATATCTCTACAGATTTTTCTTTCCTGTTGAATTGAATACTTAGGCTGTTGGATATTTCCTTCTACCCTCTGATATCATTACCAGGATAATCCCCAATGATTGATGAATGCTTATAACTCTGTCTATTCTGGTTTGGACTCATGAACTGTATGATTAGATTTAGGAGAAAATCTATTCTGACATTTTTAAACAGATTTTTTCATAGAAATCTGTCAGATTGTCAAGTTGATTTGAACACTTGTGCATGCTTTTCATTAATTTATCTCTTGATATGCTGATCTTCTGGACTTGTACCTTTTTTCCACTTGCTGCTGTTTGCAACCTATATTATGTGCTACATTTGTGACAAGATTCTCAATCTATGCTGTTCATACAGAAGTTGATGGTTATAAGTTACAGGTTTTATTGCTGAACAAGAAAAATGTTTTGTAGCTGAACAAGTTTAAGCCAGAAATTATTCTTCTACTTTTATTATCAATACTGAATATGATTTGTTGTGGGCTTCACAGTTTCTTTTTGTTTGTTCTGGGTTTTTTACTTTTTAAAATAGTTAGGCAGTTAATCAAGCAACTTTTTCAGCCTTTTTATCCACAGGATTTAACATTGGTTGAAGGCCAGACTTTCAAATCACAATTTGCATGTCATAGAGTGCCAAATATAAGTTAATAAACCTATATTATTATTATGTCTACTGTAGATGTGTTTTGAAATCTTGAACTCATCCATTTGAGGGGAGAAAACCCCTTTTTTCTGCTGTAGCATCAGCAATTGCGAGGACCTGCACATTTTGGTATAATACTAAGGAAAAAAGAGTGTTTTATGGTTTGGGGTTTATGCTGTCTTGTAGGTGTTGAGAAAGTTAGTTTCTGATTCATTAAGTTAATTGATACTGATTAGATCTCTAACCCCTATATGGGGAAAAGTACATTGTCTGACAGTCATATACAAAATCATTGTTCAATTTACATAGGCTAGAACTATTTAAGAGATCAGGGTATACATATTTCCTATAAAATAGCCTCTTGTAAAAAAAAAATTCTGGTTTTAACATTCATGCAGTTTAGATATTTACAAATCTGATGCATAGTTTTCAGAATAATATTTCATATGTAATCCTTTTTGTGCATCTTAAAAATGCTTCACAGGAAGATTAATATTACCCTATTCTGTAGATAGACTTTATGCACTAAGTGGAATTTTTATAAAATGTATGTTTGTTCTCAAGGTTTTTGACCTGATAGAAACTTAAATGAGTCTCAGAGAGTATGATTCTTTAGTGCTATAGCTCAGGGGTGTTTGAGAATAACCTCTGTATATTCTTTGCTAAATGAATTGAGCATACTTGCTGCACTTTCCCTGTATCGATGCTTTAAACCTGAAAACAGTTATATCAAATATTTTGCAGAGGGATAAGTTATTTTTATTTCTTTGACATTTCCCATATGTTTTTACTGTTTTCTGTTTCATATTTATGTTCATTTGACTTTTTTGCCTTTTATCCCTTGTTCACCTGTGAAGTCATTGTTTCAGTGTTTAATATTGTTGAGAGAGCTAATGATGCCTTTTATAGGTTAAATCTTTTTTCAGTCTACTATGTGTGATTTCAGCCCTTTGTTTTTCCTTGGGAACAGAAGGTCTTCACATAAGATCATAGAATGAAAATTAATCAAATCAGTCAGTCTGTTTTAAAACAAGTCTTTATTCTGCTGTTAATCTTTTTTTGACTTTGGAGCTACAGTCCAATTTAGTTGTTTCTGTAAAGTCTAGAAGTAAAACTACCTTTCTATTTCCAATAGGTTTCAGGAGGAGAAGATGAAATTCAACAACTGCAAAAGGCTTTGCTAGATTATTTGGATGAGAACACAGAAACTGATGCATCATTAGTGGTAAATATCAGCTTTCTAATGTCAAATTTATATAAAAATAATTTTAGTAACATGCACTGAATAAAATTATTTTTGATCATGCATATTAGAGATGCAATTAAATTGTCACCCTAACGTATAATGTTGATTGTGTTTTCTGAGATATGGTTGATGCATTAAACTCAATCTCATATATTTGTTAATTTCACTCTTCTACATCTGTTGTTTTTGTTTTCTGTGTATCCTGCTGTATTTCTCCAGTTTTCTCGGAAGTTTTATATAGCTCAATGGTTCCGTGATACAACTATGGAGACAGAGAAAGCAATTAAATCTCAGAAGGATGAGGATTCATCTGAAGGAACTCATCATGCAAAAGATGTTGAGACCACAGGGCAGATCATGCATAGAGCGGAAAGTCGCAAAACATTTCTTCGCAGCATCATTAAAACTGCTCCATCTCAGTTCAGTACATTAAAGTACGTTTGAGCACCACTGCTTTATTAACCATGCATTTGACATTTTTTATCATTTTTGATAAACATGTCCTAATTAAAACATTGAATTTGTTGCAGGATGAATTCTGATACTGTGGACTATGAAGATGCATGTTTGATTGTTCGCTACTTGGCCTCTATGAGGCCATTTGCCCAGAGCTTCGATATTTATTTGACACAGGTAAACTGTGCTGGAAGTCTTAGTAGAGTGAAATGCAGTTGGTTTCTGATTCCAAACACTTTTGTGGTAGCGTGCCATATCTGTTCATTGTTGAGCACGGGTATTTAACAGGCCATGATAACACCATGTGCTTTCTTTATTAATGACATAAGTGCTTACGTTTCTTTTTCTTGCATACATTTTATATGTCATATTGTACATGCATTATTTTATTTGTCCATGGATGTAGATGGCAAAATCAATATCTTAGATGTACACAGTAAAAAAATAATTGCAGAATGTTGAAATCTCTTTTACAGTTTCTGCCAGATGCATGCTCATCTGGTGATATTAACTCATTAAATTGATCTTAATTTGAAAATAAAAGCCAACTTAGCTACTTGCTTGCAGTGCACGTTACTGTTACTTTGGAAGCTGTTGTTTAACCAGTGTGTTTTCTTTCCTTTTTCTGTGAGAAGAGCACTAACATGTTGTCATAGCAACATGTTTGGACTCTGGTACTGATTTGGTTTAGCTTAGTTTAGGTTTTGTTACTTATAGTGATCTGCATACAGAGCCATTCTTAAAATGATAGTGCCCAAATCCACCTCTTCCATTGAAAGAACTATGATAAAAACCACAACTGAATGGCAAAAGTAGAGTTCAAAATGAAGGGACTTCTTATTTTAGTTACTTCATTTGCATGTTATTCTACTGCACTGCTGCCTGTTAAAGTTTGCTACCTTCCCAAAGCAAATGAATCTTTGTTTTTGTTCTCTTATTAGATTCTGCGTGTACTTGGTGAAAATGCAATTGCTGTTCGAACAAAAGCCATGAAGTGTCTGTCTGAGGTTGTTGCTGTAGACCCCAGTATTCTAGCCAGGGTAAAAAAGTCTGAAATATCTATCATGTATATGCATTCTTCTGTCACACTTAAAAGAAATCTGTGATTCTTATTTTGGATTTGTGTTTTATTTGTTCCTTTTTAGCTGGATATGCAACGAGGAGTTCATGGGCGGCTAATGGATAACTCCACTAGTGTACGAGAAGCAGCTGTGGAGCTTCTTGGCCGATTTGTGCTCTGTCGTCCTCAGCTCGCTGAGCAGTATTATGATATGCTGATTGAAAGAATATTGGTACGGTGACTTATTTATGATAAGTGTCATTGGGAAATTTGTTTTCAAATGAGTTTAGATGTTTAACAATATGGAATGATGATTCCAAGAATAAATGATATGTTATTATTTTAATGGGGAGCATCATGCTTCTAAGACCAACCTTCTAAAATGCACTGCTTGTTTTCAGTGAGGCTTTGTTACATTGTCATGGTTTCACCCCAGCCA
>WAAE01005527.1:141909-175677 GCA_013400495.1 Nicator chloris | reverse complement strand
TCCATACTATTGAATTTGGACCATCTGATCATTTTGCAACTGGAAAAATTTCCAAGGCTTTTTTTAATTTCCAGCTAAACATCAATTATCTGTAACATTGGAGAGCTCTTTCTCTGTAGATAAGTAGTTATATAAACAAATATAGTTGCCATATGCCCTCTAGATAGGTCATACTTGTGCAATCCTGCCTCTTTGACTCAAAGAGACCACAGGTGTCACAGAGGAAAACAAAACTCTGTTAAAGGAGGCTGTGAAAAAAATTGGAGCAAGGCAATTAGGGTAGCAGTATCTCTTCTGCTCAGAACGAGTGCTGGGTATGGCCTGTCTGACCTGATGCACGAGCCAAGCCAATGCATTAAGTTCCTTAATGCATCACCCGCCATTCCTTCCTGCGCCCACATCAACCTCACTGCTAAGGAGGAATTCTTACACCCTCAGCATCTAAAGATCTCAGAGACTTCTGTGGCAACATCTGGTGTGTGTATCTGCACAACTGCGGATCTGGTACATCCACTGAAATTAGGAATAGACCAAGAGAAAACATCTTGGAAAGCAAACCAAGGTCATGACAGAAGAGCCTCAGACAGTTGATCTACAGATGTTGAAAGTGACTGGGAGGAAATCATTCTGCCACATGACTGAGTGAAGGCACACACGAGTACGTACTAATGTGTGTGTATACACGTGGATGCATATATGTTCAGGCAAAAATAAAAGCTGATCTTTTTTCTTTCCTATTTCAGCAGTTTGTTTCAAAAACCACAGAAATTTAGATTACTAAGTACACTTTATTCAATCATCTTGCAACTTCAAAGTCATATATATATATTAAAATCTAAAAATCATTAATGTGGTCAGGCTGATAAGAATTTAACTGAAGGAGTTTACATAATATCTTACAGCTACAAAAGGTTAGAAACTGGAGTTTTCTGACAAAACTGTTACGGAATAATTATGGGATTAGAAACGGAATAAGGTTATTTAAAAAAATGGTGTAAGGTAATGTGAGCCAGAACTCTCAAAGTCCCTTAATAGGTGTTCTTAACTCAGTGTTAATACTTTATTTAACATAATGCGCTCTGCACTCTTTAAATTGTTAGCCTGGAACAGATGATTTATGTTGCTCTTGCATCCAAACACGAATTAATGCCCTGATCCTATTTGACTGGAATTGTTAAGCACTTTTGTTCTCAGGCTTGTATCAGAATGATAACAAAAACATAAAATCAGCAAGCTTTTTAATGAATGCGGGGTTAATTTGAAGTGCCTTGATTTACAGATATTAGAGTAAAGCTCTCTTTCAAGTATTTACTGAGGTGTTGGAAAATTTGTGTTCACATTCATCTCGAACATTTAGTGTACTGATGTTTCTTTGTTTCCAAAATATTAGAAGGTTGCAGTTAAGAAAGCTATTCAAAGCGAGTATCTTTTTTAAATTTTTTTTTTACAAACAGTGATATCTTTTATTGTATTTTGAGGGAATTTCATGTGGATGCCACAGGTAGTTCTTTTGATCCTATTCAGGTCTTGGTTTTGTAGGTTTCTGTTGTTTTCCAGGTGTTTTTTCCCCCCTCCAGTATTTTAATTTTATGTATTTCATACCTGCATAATGGTTTATTCATCTGCTTTAATTAGTTTTATTGGTTAGCTTAGTACAATTAGATTTTTCTAGTGTAAAAGGCAATCAGTACAAGAACAGTGACTGATACAGTTACTAGCCAGTATTTCACTACAGGTGTGCAATATTATAGTCAACTGTACGGACGGCTTTCACTCCAGTTCTTTTTGGCTTAACTACTGAAACAAATGTGAGCACAGTTTTTTCTTTGCTGATTATTGTCCCCGTGGAGTTTTGCTGGTAGGAGTGGAGGACAGTCCCCTGTCCTGTTGCTGGTGGTTAGAGGTGTTCAAAGGAACCACCAAATAGGTTCTAAATAATACTAACAAGTTTGGTACCATTTTCAACTTCCATGAGAAAACCTTATGACCACAATGTTCAGAAAAGCTAAGCTGTTTTATGATCTGGCATGTAAAGCAAGGGTTATTTTCACCTTGGCATAGTTTTGACTTAATAGAATATCTTACAAGAACTACGTAGAGCATTTCAGTGATTACAGGCTTACATATATTCTTTCTAAAAAGAAAGAAAAAGAAGGGAAGAAATGTTAGCTAATGAATAATTTATGTGCACACAACTGAAATGAAGAAGGTGGAAATGAAAGTTCAAGCCATGGCAATGAGTAATGATGTTTCCTACGGACACACTAAAATGTAGAGCTTATCCATGGAAAATTTCAGTGAGAACCCCAAGTGGCATTACTGAAATTGTCCTGAGAAAAGAATAAGAGAATTTCTAAACCTGCTGGGATGAACATCAACAGAGAGTCTGATGTTTTTCCAAGGTCTGTTAGAGCACTTCAACTTCCCACACTCTGCCAAATTTATCTGAATATTCACCAAAATGTTATTTCTTATGATTGTGAAGGTTGATATCTTACCTCAGTTTAACCATGAGCAAGAGAGAGATTGGTGACAATAAAGAGGACATATGCACCGCACTTAAATATCCTACAATAGCCAATTTAGCAGATTAGTTAAACTTTGGTCTGTGTGAATTTATAGTGTGATACGGTTCTTCCTATCTGGATTGATTCTTTCAGTCCTAAAGTATGTGCTATTTTTTCACACTGCAGGAGAGTGAGATTACAGTTGCCAATTTAACACTAATATCTGGGTTTGAGAGGATGTTTCTTATAAATCAATGTAAATTGCTAGCAGATCTACAAAGCCCTTCATATATAAAACATATGCATAAAACATATCACTTTACTTCTTCCAAGTATGAAGTTCTTCAACTTGTTCAGTGGTTATTTCCTTATATCTTCTTCCTCAACCATTCAAAAACAGCTGGCGCTACGATTCGAGAAAAAAGGAGAGATGTAACACCCACTTTTCAGTTTTGTGTCCTTCAATCATTAAATGTTTTATGTCATGTGATGTCATGAAAATAGTTGGGAAAAGGCCTGATATTTTAGAACTACTGTGTCTCTTACTGACTTAATCTGGATGATTTAGCTGTCTCAAACTGGGCTTCAAAAACTCCGGTAGTCCGTAAACCCAAAGTTTTGTCAGAGATGTCCTGGAACAGCTAACAAATCATGCCAGATGTATGTTACATCAAACAGCTCTGAAGCCCTAAAAGGATCAAGATCCAGAGACTCCATAAAGTCCCTCGAGACTTTAACTTTTGCTATTGGTTATACATGCAAAACAGTCATATACTCTGGAGATGAGAAGTAGAATGAAAGCCTGAGGAAATAGCATCCATTTCTGAAAATGTTACAATAAGTGACTTTGCCAAGGTCATGTGGGAAATGGGAGGCAGACTATATAAATCTAAAGTTTTTAGTCACGGCCCTCAAAAGCAGCCTTTCTTTTTTTCCTTCTTTCTCTTTCAACTGGAGCTGCCACAACCCACATTTATTTTCTAGATGTTGTCCAAAAGAAAGGAAAAATGAATTTTCAAATTTTCTTTCTGTTGCACTGTCTGTTTATTACGCACAGTGTTGTTGCACATAATGCCTGGATGTAAAATGATTCAGAGGCTAATGTCTTCAGTCATAATGTGGGAAAACAGGGAAGCAGTTGGATAGTAATTTCTCACACTGTTCTTCCATGGCACTTCTTTCTGCTGTGATTTAAGAAAGTACAAGCAGTGGAAAGGTTCTCTTTGAAAGTGTTTTAAATGTCAAATATAAGATCCATTTCTATACTGCTTTAATCCAAATGCCAGACCTCTTGGCTAATCTATCAGTCTGACCAGGACTTCATGTGTTTTACCTATCCAAACAGCTATCTCTTGGACTGCAAGTTCTGCTAACACCAATGCATACTACCAGCATATTTTTAAAGAAAAGACTACCTCAATTTCTTTGTGGATGTGTGCTGTGGCATCCTTAGGCTCATTTAGTAGGGCTATATGTGACAGGGCCTTGGATTTGTAGTAGCTGCATTGTGCCTGCTTGTTACACCAGAACAATAGGCTGGGGAACCACAGATATGGGAGGGAACAAACCCCAGAATTATTCCAGCAGTGGAAGTAAATGAGTAGTGTTAAGGATATTTCATATAGAGATGCTAAGTCTACATCTGATCAGTGCTGTCATCAGATACGGCCTCTGCCACATGGACTCTGGAGCTGGCTCTGGTGCATTATCATCTACTGATGCTCTGCTTGAGAGAGCAAGTCTCAGAAAATCAGTCAGCTCTGCCTGTGAGAGTGGATCGGCTGTTATTGAACAGACTCTGTTCAGTCGTTGCAAAGGAATATACACCCTCCTGAAAAATATATGCTCCCTTTCAGCTCAAAGTACAACTATTCCCAGCTTTTAGCCAGGAAGTCCTAATTTCCCTTTTGATACTAGATCTTTTCCTCCAGCAGAAATTTACAGTCTTCTCCCATTTTTTGTTCTTATTTTTCAGTCCTTTATTTGTGTGATTCTTCTAATATTTTCCAATTATTTGACTAATTTTTTTTACGTATGCATGTCAAAGTACATTCCAGTAACACTTTTCTCATTACCAGATGCAGAGTTAATATCACTTATTTGCTTCCCCACAATGCCATCCTGTCTGGGCAATCAAGTTAGCACAGTTAGCCACTGCAGTACACTTAGTTTCCCCTCTCCAGGACGTTCTGAAACTTTTTTCCTGGGCTGCTGTTTTCCCATACCATGTAAGGTCTAAGGTCCACCTTCTTTGATAGAAATTTCCTTAAAGATGTTTCTGTGAATTTTTTTATTGACTTGGATTTCTTTTTCTTTTTTGCAAGACAGATAATTATGTACTTTTTACATTTCAATAGAGTGGAAATTTCCACAAGAGGACAATACTTTTCTGGTCTGGAGTGAGGAGTTCTGGAGCAAAGAACTCAACAGCATGGAGTTGCTCAACCACAGAAATTGCTGACACTTAATTCTACTAAAGCTTAAAGGCTGTGCTACAGAAAATCTATGTTTTCTAATGTAAAACAGAAAGATCTCAAATCCCTGGAAAAGCTGTTCAGGCATACAGGGATCACAGACTTGATTTTTTTTTTTTTAAACCAAAAAACACTACATGACCTTATGATTTACCTAAATCATAATGAGCAGATTATGTTTATTCAGCCACTCTCCTTCCAGGAAGGGCTGCTCACTGGTTTTCTATTGCAGGAATGTAATTATGTTCTGTGGGAACCAAATTTTGAGTCATCAGCGTGGTGATGGTAAGGAAAGATCTCAGTTGCATCTCACTGCACCAGTCTGTCTCAGTGCCTTTACTGTGTCAACTGTTTCTTAGTGCCCATCTTCAGGCATGGATACACAGGTGTGATTGTTTCCAGAAGCCCTGACAGATGACAGGTATTCCCTAAGGCTACATTTGTTAGAGCAAGCTGTGTAAAGCAAGCATTAACATTGGTTTCAGGGGTGACCTTGGCAGTGCTCACTTTCTCTCATTTACTTCACGGATAGGTTCTGTCTCCCAAACACCTTGCTCATCAACCCCAAAGCTCTTGCAGTTGGTGTGGGGATTATTTCCGCACAGGCCAATTTGTTTCAGGTAAGCCAAGCTGTTCAGGTACTGGTTAATGAAAACTGAGGTGAGTCACTCAGACTGAAATTATTTTGACCACTTATGAGCTGTGCCTTAGTTAAATTAAAAGACTTTAAAACCCAAACTAGTGAAGTTAAAGCAGCTACGGTTTAAAATGGGGTCTATAGGGACTTCCATCCGAATATGAAGATCAGGTTCTCTTTTTGAGGAAGGCAGTGGAGTCAGAGGCCAAACAACATTCTAGTCAGGAGCAGACGTGCTTTGTATGAACCTGTGGCGGTAAAATGAAAGAACTTTTTCTTCAACAGGACCATACATGTAAAACTACTCTTGGACAACTAATACCTTAGGTATTTATTATTTTTCTCTAGTGAAATCAAATAAAAAATTAATTAAAGGTTCCTGTCATCTTCAAGCTTTTTTTTTAATAAGCAAATCATGTGCTTCTACAAAAGTTGTATGTAGACATGGTTAGAAGAGGACAGGAGGGATCAGATTATTGCACATGCTGTTTGAAGTTTTCTTTTGACCACAATTAAAGTCAAAGAGCCAATCTGAGTTTTATGTAGCAATTTTTCCTCATAGATGTGTCATCCTTAAAAATTAGGATGTAAAATACTGATCATGTTAAATAAGCTGGAACACTTTAGGTAACTCAGGAAGGTCAAATATTCATCCTGAGCACCTAGAGTCATATTATAATGTCTCTAGTACAAAATCCAAGATTAGACATTTTTTAAAGTCCTTATTTTTTGCCCGTTAGATTTAGCACTTGGGTTTGGAAGGGAGTGTAATACAGAGACTGATTTTTATGTGGATTTTGGAGTAGGAATAGGAGATCTGGGAGTAGTTTTCTTTTCATTGTCCTTGTTATTTTTTAATCAATGTCAAAAAGGAGAACAGAGAGTTTTAGAGATCTGCATTCATTTTCCCTTGCTGCTGAGAACGATCTCTTATAGAAATGCTTATCCAGGTTTGAAACAAAATCACCAATAATCCAAAGGTCGTCAGTATCGAGCAAGTATGATAGTACATTTATGTTGCATTAAGATTTGTCTACTCTCCTAGCTATCTAGTTTGAAAAGGCTTTTCTTTTTTTATTTTTTTTTCTTTTCTTTTTTTACCCTTTTTAAATCAGGGCATTCTGTAAAACTAAATAATAGGTGTAATTCTTGTGGTCAGCAAAAATTAAGACCTGAAGCATGTGAAATCTGCCAAGATGCAGCATTCTGGTTGGGTTTTTGTGTTTGGTTGGTTGGTTTGGGTTTTTTTTTTTGTTGTTGTTGGTGTTTTCTCTTAATGTGTAGTTTAAATGCAATGTGATATTTGGAGAGTCAGCTCTTCCTCTGGGAAATCTATGCAAATAGTAAGCACAGCCACATCTAAAATAGGACTTTTGGGATGATTTTGGAAAAGTAAAGAGGCAACCAGAATTACTTGAATTTTTTTTAACAGAAAATTCTCTCAATCAAAAGCTAAATAAAATATAATGGGTGAGTTTAAGGGCCCAGGCCCTACCCTGTTGTATTTACGAACATAAATAGCTCAATTGAGTAGGGCAAATATACCACGTCTTAATGGGCTCCTTTAGGGGCAGTGGTCCTATTGGAAAGCAGTGTAATCTTTGGCAATGGCAGAAGGAGACCAAATTTCCTTTTTAACAGACAGGCTAATCAGTAGCAATTAAGAGGCAAAGTAGCAGACTAATAAAGTATACTTGTCACCAGTTGTCATCTTAGTGATCAATTCACACCTCCACGACAATAACATCGACCCTTCAATGCTCTAATGACCCTGAATCCCCAAAGTGACGGAAGGATTAGGGCAAAGAAAATGTGCTGGAAAGGTGCTAATGAAGTGGTGGGATTACAAGATGAGTTTCACCCTTGATAGACAGCAAAAGGGAGTGTTTAGTCCCACTCTAGCTATGAGATCCACATGGATAAATTCTCACTGACTTCCACTTCCAGTCAGGATCAGGACCTTAATTTAATTAATTAGAGTTTTTAATTCCTTAGTTAAATTAGAAACATGCATCTCGGTGTTTTCTGAAAGAAGAAGGTATTTCTTAGGTAGCTAAGTTTACTCTCATGTTGTTTTTTAACTTATGTCTGCAAGTTGTATGTTGCAGACATTTGTGTTTGTATAATTTATGCAACTAGTTTTACGGAGATTTAATTTTGTGTGTGTGTAGAATGTACACAACTGCTTTTCCATGCATTGATTTTTTTAAAAAAATGAGAAACAGTGTATGTAATTAGAGTATATAAAAATGGTGTCACCTTCTTGCTCAGCATTACAAGTAAAAAGAAGAAAGATGGCTAGATAGATAGATAGATAGATAGACAGACAGACAGATAATGTATGGTAATAGCATTTTGAGATGCTAATACAGAAGTGGTGTTCTAGTAGATATTGTTGAAAATACGTATCTTAAAATGACCACAATGTTCAACATATGATCAAAATAACCCTGTTCATTAAATGCCACCTGTCTCTTGTTAAATTATACTCGAACTATATCTGTAACTCATTTCAAAAGGATATGTTGATATTAAAGATGGGGAAAAGGGTACAACAGGCCATTTACGGTATTTTAAGCCTCGGTCTTCATTAAATGTTACTCTGCTGCTTCGTTGTAGCTAATTAACTTGTATGTTGAAAACCTTTAGAATGATTTGATGCAGGGAGATGTGGGAATACATCGTGCTGGGATTAACACATTTATATTGCTGTAGCTGTGTGCCTGCTGTTTGGGTGCAGGGGGAGGTAATAATTTGCAAATGTAGCTGTATTAGGGTCATTTTCAAGTGGTATAAATTCTATTGCTAGCAATTTGAGCAAAATCTGCTTGACTTCAGTGGGAGATGTACAGATAGTTTGCTGCTGCACGTTCTAGTGCCAGTTTCTGCCTTGAAAGTTTAGTCTTGAGAAGCTTTGTTTTAGCTATTTTGTGATTTGTGTGTGTTTGGGGAGAAATAAAGAGGATTCAGAATTCTGATGTTAGAAAGTTATATTTTGAAACAAGATGTAACTTTGGTAATCAAAATGAAATTTTAAATATGTCTGTGTTGTGCCCTCTGCTTCCCTCAAGATTTTGAATTTCCTTTTGGAAATTTGGTTTCTAACTTTACAGTTAAGCACTCAAGAAACTAGCTGCCTATGCTGTAGAAATTTTTCCCATTGTGTTCTTTGCATGATACAGTACTATTCTTAACTCTGCAAAATATTCTACATGTGTTAACTCTTCATAGAAAGCTTAGCTTTATGTGGAAAATTGGCTCAAAACCTGTTTTTTCCCGAATTTTAGAAGTAAAAAATGAAAATTGATTGTAATGCAGAGCACAGGTGTGAACTTCCCCATGCTGGACACAAGCCGAGGAACATGGCTCAGGTATTTATGAGAAAAGACATGCTGTGTTTCAGCACCAGTAGTACATCCATGAAGTAGCATGAACTTGAACCACAAATGAATGACATCTTCTAGCATGTCAGACAGCATTTCTTTTTAATTACCTAAATGACTTTATAATGTATTTAGGGTTATTAATAAAAACAAATAAGTAATTTCGGTTCCAGACCTTAGCCTAAGCTTGTATTATTAATTTTAAGGCTGTTGCTATGATGTGTCATTTTCTTACACCTTGGGAGAGAAATGGAGTCGCTAGACCTGTTTTGTACAAGCTGCAAAAGAGTTTCTGGAGAGAACAGACATTTTGCCATTGTGGGCCAGGGATGGAAGAGAGCTGGTGGTCCAGCCTAGGAGGTGAAGGCAGTATCTCCTTGCCGATTCCTGTCCACATGTCAACACACCCTTATGAGAGGTAAATCCTGAACTGCAGGAGTTTACTGTGTGCTTTTTTGTTCAAAGGTGAGATCAGATCCTAGCATTTGTTGGGCTGTCGAGTTCACTACATGCCAAAGATGAGATAGGCAGCATATAAAGGCGAATATCTTTATTGCAGAAAAATGGTCTGAATTTAATATTCTATATCCAAACATGTGGACCCTCTAATTTTCTGTTGCAAGAGAGATTTGTTCTTTCTTTACAGTTGTAATACATTGGGGTAGAGGTACTTTTAATTTCACTTTGGTATAGCACAGTGAGCCATTTTTCAAACAATATGTTCAATCGGTCTTTTATTTATTATTTCCTTTTATGCTTAACAGATTGCCCATTCAAAATGGAAGAGCATGAGCACTGTTGCCTCGTCAGTCACCTTGCTGTGAAGTTGCAATGTAGCAAATGGCTAATGTATGCATACATGTGGGCACTGTTTTAACCCACATTTCACACGGCCATAATCGATTTGTTGGTTTTGAAGAACAAAACAAAAACAACCACCCTTGCCCAGCTGCGGCGGGCAGGAGTTAGGACATATGCTGGTGTGAAAGGGGGAGTAGGGCTGGAGACCCCCGCCGAAAACAGCGGAACAAAGGGAGTGCAGTCGCCTTGGCAAGGCACGGGATGACTTAAATACCCTATTGTGTGAAATATGAATAGGTTGGCATTGTGAGTTGCGGCATGGGGGGCTCCTCCGCGCCGCCGATTAGCCGCACGATTACCCAGATTACACGGGGAAACTGCTAAGGTAAATAAGGGCAGCCTTCTGCCACCTCCTCCCCGGCGCCAGGAGCGGGCTGGCCCAACCCTTCCCGGCTACTGGGAGCTACTGGAAGGGGCAGGGATACAGGAGAAGGGGAGTGACGATTCAGATAAGTCCTGTGCATAACAAGAATAAGGATTTCAAGGGCAACAGTGCCAAAATGTCTTTCTGGTCAAGTGATGTATGGGCATTGTTCCCTGCTACCACACAGTGTACAAGTAAATTGCTTAGCCAAAAAGAGACTAAGAGACTATCTTCTCTGTTTCTCTCTCCTCCCGGGTTAAGAAACAGCCACCGGGTGATGATCACATAGAGTGTGGCAGGAGCAAGCTGTGTCTCTCGATCTTCTCTCCCCTCCATAATATTTTGCACAGGTTGTTTCTGCCCTCCCTCCTCACCATGCAACTCTTACAGCCATGGGGTAACACTGTGAAAACCGTGTTTATCCAACTTAGGGCAGCTCAAGGAGAGATTATTTCCCTGTGCTGGAGTTTTAAAGTACATATAATCAGCTGTGATCCAAAATAAATTAATATCTATATTATCTCTGCCTCAAATGAGACTCAATTTGTACACATTCACAGTATGAGCCGTATAATGTGAAATATGTGTGAGTATGTTATGGATTTCAGGGTGTCCAGTAGTCTTACTGAATCACTGAATCACAGAATTATAGAATATGCTGAGCTGGAAGGGATCCACAAGGATCACTGAATCCAGCTCCTGGCCTTGCATAGCACCATCCCCAAGAATCACGTCATGTGCCCAAAGGCACTGTCCAAAACCTTCTTGAACTCTGTCAGGCTGGTGCTGTGACCACTTCCCTGGGGAGCCTGTTCCAGTGCCCAACCACCCTCTGGGTGAAGAACCTTTTTCCAATATCCGTCCTAACCCTCCCATGAAACAACTTCAGGCTGTTCCCTTCGGTCCCATCACTGATCACCACAGAGAAGAGGTCAGTGTCTGCCCCTCCTCTTCCCCTCATGAGGAAGCTGCAATGAGGTCTCCCTTCAGTATGGCTTTGCCTCGAGGCTCTTCATCATCTGTGTGGCTCTCCTTTGGATGTCCTCTAATAGCTTAATGTCATTTTTTTACTGTGCTCCCCAAAACTGCCCCCTGCACTCGAGGTGAGGCTGCCCCAGTGCACAGCAGAGCAGAGCAGAGCAGGACAATCCCCTCCCTTGCCCAGCTGGCCATGCTGTGCCTGGTGCCCCTCAGGACAGGGCTGTCCCTCCTGGCTGCCAGGGCACTGCTGACTCAGTTCAACTTGCCACTGACCAGATCCCTTTCCATGGGGCTGCATTCCAACCTCTCATTCCCCAGTCTGTCTGTACATCCAGGGCTATCCCATCTCACGTGCAGAATCCAGCCCTTTCCCTTGTTGATATTTCCTGTTGGTTATTGCCCAGCCCTCTGATTTGTCAAAGTCTCTCAGCAGAGCCTCTCTGCCTTTGAGGGAGTTCAGCAGCTCCTCCCAGTTTTGTATCATCTGTGAACTTACTCAGTGTCCCTTCCAGTCCTGCATCCAAGTCATTTATGAAGATGTTGAAGAGCACAGGGCTGAGGATGGGGCCCTGGGGACCCCCACTAGTGACAGATCCCCAGTCTGATGTCACCCTGTTCACTAGAGCTTGTTGTGCCTGATCTATGAGCCAGTTGCTATACATGTAGACTTAAGTGGTCTCAAAAGTGAAGATATTTTTGCCTCAGAGAAGCTGTATCTTATTCTAGATTCTCAGTTGAAGAGGCTTCTAATGTTTGTGTGTTTTGTAGCATCTTTTACAACAGTAGTCTCCATCTCTTTACCAGAATAATAGAATTGCTTAGCTGGAAAAGATTATCAAGCCTAATGCTAACCCAACACCCCCATGTTCACTGCAAAACCATATCTCCGAGTGCCACATTCACACATCTTTTGAACACTTCAAAGGATGGTGATATCACCACTTCCCTGGGCAGCCTGCTTCCATGCCTGACCACTCCTTCACTGAAAAAAAATGTCCATAATATCCAATCTAAGCATCCCTTGGTGAAGTTTGAGGCCATTCCCCTCATCCTGCCACTTGTTACCTGAGAGAGGAGATCAGCCCCTACCTTGCTACAACCTCCTTTTGGGTGTTGTAGAGAGCACTAAGGTTCCCCCTATCCTCTGGAGAATTTAACTGGAGGTGCTGTGGGATCTCCCACCTCATTGCAAAGGTACTGTCAGTGTGTAAATGAAGACACAACATCCTTGCAGGGAGGAGCCTTTGCAGCAGCAGTTCTTTGATGCCAATGATGTTCCCAGCTGCAAGTCAATCAAAAAACATCAGGGCTCCCAAAGGAGACCACAGCTCCCTGGGTGTTTTTAGGGAAATTTTGGTGTCTGTAAGTCATAGTTGCTCAAAAAGTATTTAAGTGGGTTAAACTGAGACCTAGTTTTCCCTAGAATGGAAAATAATCAGTTTGAGGCAATAACTGGAAACATTGTTTAAAATGAGTGGGAAGGGGCGGTTTGACTTTTGTGATTTTCTTGCTCTTTTGTTTTGGGTGACCTACTAACAAAATTCAGCACGAGTTCATGAATAGTTTGTCTTGTCCCAAATTTACATTCTTCCCTAAATAAAACATTCAGCTGGAAATTTTTGCCCAAGACTCACTTGTACCACTACACTGAGATTATCAATTAATGGCAAAACAGATTAAGAAAGCTATTGAATGAGAATGGTAACTCTTTGGTATTTATTGGACTTTTGTTCATAAATATTCAAATAGCACTCTAGTTATGAAAATATTCACAAATCTTAATAGATCACAGAGAAAAAGCTGCAACTTTCACTTTTCCTTTGATACACATTTGGAAGGATAAAACAAATTTCATATCCTCCCTCACTACTACAGAGATCGAACAATTGAAGTAGGAAGAAAAACTCCAAACCCAAAGTAAAAAAACACTCAACAGAACTTAAAAAAAAAAAATGAGGACCCATTTCTTTTAGTGGTGCATATTTTAAATCTTTATATTTCCAAATGTTGGAGAAAACCTTCCAAAGTATAATCTCACAAAATGTATTCCCTGACCATCACATAGAGTCCTTTTTGTACTTTGCCAGAAGTTCTGGGGACTGTGAGCTCCTTGCCCTCTCTGTGCTGCAAGCCAATTTGGCCAATTGCATCATTTTATATAATCTAAACTTCTCATATCTTCCACTTCATGCCATAATCTGCTGAGCAGAGTGACTTTGTCTAGTTATATGATATTTGTGTTTCACTCAGCGTTGGGTTTGTGCCTGTGGACGTGCTTTGTACTGAAGGTGCAACCTCTCAGAGAACTTGTGTTTTTCTAATGCCATTTCCTTACATTCTGGATTTGAAAAGACATATTGAATGTATTGAACTTTATTGGTGGTTTCTGGTGAAGTCAAGTGAGAAGTGCCTGGTTTACAGCCATTCTTTATATGAAGACAATTTTTTTTTTTCTGCTTAGCTGTCTCTATTTTCAATCTCTAGATGTCTAGGGCTTTGGGTATGGTCACCTCTTGTTAGCTTTATCAAATTCAATCAGAACAGTTCAGTGGGATAGAATAGTTTGTAAAAGCTTTATGTTGCCTAAAAACGGTGCAGTTTTTCATCCCATCCTTAATTTTAATTTGATTTTTATATTGTGAAATTTTGCATGCACTTCTGGTTTGACATATAATTCCACCGGTGATCCAAAGAGCTGCACTGTTATTGGACATAGAAGCTCAGCTCAGATCTTTCTGTTGTCTTAAATTCCAATCCTCTGCAGTATTGTTTTAACTGTTTGTCGTGTTTGTGTGCTCAGGAAGGGCCCAGCAAGCCAACCATATGTAGGTAGCAGGCCAAATAATAGGAGAGAAACTTCCTAGGCAGGTTTCTTTCCAGTGACCTGTCTGTTGCTTAGGACAGGCAGAGATTATCGACTGAGCAGCGAGAAGAAAGGATGAATTGATCTGATAGTGAAATGATGCATTTTTTGCTGAGCAGGGGATTTTTCTGATGGAGAAGGAACAAATTGACTTATTGGTTAATTGAAGGAGAGAATTGACTGGGAGAGGCAGTGAGAATTTGACGAATGTCAGCTGCAGGAAAGAAGGATTCTTCAAATATATATACGCATAAACATTTCTTTATTTCCTCCTTTTTCTGATTCTTACTTAATGTTTAATAGAGATGGGCAGCTTTACTCTGACTCTTTTTGGCAAGATGGGTAGGCCAACTTTGTGTGAAACTTTTTCTCTTTTTAAAGATGACTAGAAATGTTCCTTCATTGAAGTCTGCGAAAGTTTGTTGCTGCTGTATTTTTCCTAAAGCTGTGCCTTCTGTTTCAGTTTATTAAGTCTGCCAGTGTGTGTGTACGTTCCTTTTCACCAGTTGCAGTTGCCTAATACTGGCCTGGGTTTTAATGCATGTTAGGCACCTAACTTCCATGGGAAACAATATGAATGAATGAATTTCTTTTTTCCTTTAAATAATCTTCCAGATTTCACTAGACAACTCTCTATATTGGTAGGATCAGAACTGCTCTTATAAGTACAGCTATTGGTCTCTCAGCCTTTGGAGAGGGGATTTGTTCTGTTTTGATTTGTTCTGTTTTGATTTGTTCTATTTTGCTGGTATAACAGTGGTCTTTTCCGTAGTGAGGGCTTCTAAGTGCTACAGTAATTGAAAAAAAAAAAGTAATAGTGACACGAACAACACTCAGACTAGTAGTAATAAATAGTTACATATTGGTGCCACATACATATTAATTAATCCAGTGCTTAATTTAACTTCTAATTAATTTAGAATTAATTTCCTAATTTCTCTCTGAATGAGGTTGCCATAATCTTCGTATGGTGCCTTTAGGAGACCAGAAGTGTTTTCATTCCCATTTTACAGGAATGGCATTGAAGGCATCCAAAACTCTCTTCTGAGGACTCTTAGAGTGTCCTCAAAGAAGTTTCTGCCCTCTGCTTGGGAAGACTGTGTTTGTAATGGGGTTAGGGAAGGAGCCTCTTCAGGAAATTTTCCATATTGGGGGGCAGCAAATGGCAGAGTCCCCAGGGATCAGTGTGGTTATTGGAGCTCAGTGTTGGAATGTTACAATAATTTCCCTCTTGCAATGGCATCACCATGGGGATTGTGGGGAAACTGAAGGCTAGGGACTGATCTGACTTGTGAAGAAACTGTGCCTGTCCTCCTTCTCTCTGTACCCTTCCAGACTGCTCAGATGTGCCATGGCCTTATTTTTATCATCATTAGAAAAGATTCAGCTGCATTTATGCAGGGATATCGTAGGAATGAGCTCTGTGAAGAAATAATAGCAGAGATTTTAAACTCCCAAGAGGAGAAGGAAGGACCTTTAATTAGCAAATAATAGGTTTAGCCCATAAACTACTCACAAAAATAAAAAAGTCACCGGGCATCAAAAAGGAAAGGGATAAGGGAAAAGTCTTCAAATAATTTACACATAAAAAGAATTCTTGTTTTTGTCTGGGACGTTGCTTTATTTTGAAAAACATTTGGTATTTTAAAAGATATAGGAACAGCTTTGCTTGAAGTCACTCATCCCAGACAGTGACACTTACTTAATGTTGTTGAAGCAACACCAGAGGTAGAAAACTTGGTGGAAGGGTGTTTGGGGAAGTTTTTGCAGCTAGAAAATATCTTCAAATTTGAATTCTTAATGGGACACTTATAAACACACCAGGGCTGAACAAATATTTCAGAGTGAATAGTTTATATGACAATAGCCCTCATAATAGGAGGCTGCTGCATTTCTGTGGGAAGGCCAGCACTGTTTGACTGACAGAGGAGGAGAGGTGTCACCACCACATGATAACCCTTGCTCTGTCTTGCACCAGCTGGGAAATCACCTTGAACTGAGCCAGTCCATCATCCTGCTAAAGAAAAGATAACAGCTGGCTTTTTCCATAAAACAAAAGATTTTGATTGAAGGATGCTTTTCTCCATTTTCCTCCCTTGTAACTTAGCAAGTTATCCCTCTTAGAAAGTGGAACGTTAGAAATTTTCCAGCAAACTCGAAAGCTTGCCCACAGATGAGCTGTTAAATGTGCACCGCACGTTTGTCAGGGATGCTCTGAGTGGTACAGAAGCTGACAGAACACAAGCAGGAGCTGACAGCTTCACTCCAGTTTCAGCTGATTAAAGGCTGCAGGGGCCTGGGGGCCCCATCTCGGAAAGAGGACCTCTGCAAATTCACCAGAGCACTTCCAGTCTGCACGTTTTGCATCGGCTGGCTCAGAGTACGCCAGGTATTGCACTCAGTAATCAACTTCTGCCTCCAATTTTGGAGTGCTTGAGAACAGATAAAGAAAAGTTAAAAAGACAAATGAGGATTACCTTATATTACGTATGTACATTACAGTGTAAAATGTAAAAATTGCGTATGTGTGTACATTTAGAGCCATTGTGGCTCTAAAGCATGACTTAAATCTTGAGGTGGGGTCCTCTCACAGCCTTCTCCGCATTCCCATACCTATCATGCATATTGAGCTCCTGCAGCTCATGCATATCCAGCTGCTCAGTTTGGGAGCTCTTCCCAAGGCCCTGTAGCCAAGGTGTTCAAGCATAACCTGGGATCCAGCATGAACTAACCAGCACCATTAAAAAGAAGAAATTATCAAGATCACAGAGTCCTTGTCACTGTCTGGAAACAAGTGAGAGATCAGCTCCTGCTTTTCTGAATGTTCTCCTGTATAATTTCCAAATCCTAGCAAGTGTGCAGTGCTTGTGTATGCTCTATATTCCTTGTGCCTTAGCCTATGCTGAATGAACACCTAATTGGGGAATATTTTCCTCTGCTTCTTCACAGGTCAGTTTTTCCCTCATAGTGTTTTTCTTATTCCTTCATTATTGCAAAGAGAATGTCCCAAACAAATATTCCCTCCTAAACATGGATAATAAAATACCACTTTTTAAAAATTTAATTTAGCAAAATAAATAGAGAATTTTCTTTGAATTATTTCATCCAGGACCTTTCAGTTAAGCAAAACAACCACATTTTCCCCTTCTTCCCTAAATTTAAATTTCAGTCTTGCTTTATTAGCACTGGAAGTCAAATTCTTAAAAGTGCTGATTAAAATATTAATGCAATATTTGGAACACTTTGGCAAGGTATTTTTTAAAACACTTGAAAATAAATCAGAACTTGTGTCTGAATAATTAGAACTCAGGCACAAAATATAGTAAGTCAAGTAACAGACATTTGTTAGGTTTTTTTACATTAATCCATTAATATATTTTTAGAAATGCTAAATATTTAAAGCTCTAGACTGAGAGCTATTCTTAGGGTGATTTCTTCCCTTAAGTTGAGCTCAGGTAATGCTTTTGATCTCCATTTCCATTCACCTAACTGGAAATTAATTTTTCACAAGTGAATATTTGCTGAGAGGAAGACACAGAGGACATGCCTCCAAATAAAAGGAATTAAGGAAGTGTATTTGTCTCGATCCCTCAGTTGTTTATAAAAATTTAGACAAACTGTTGAACAGCGTGCCAGTATACCAACAGAACCTTTCCATAGTCTGAGCCCTCTTGTATCGATTTTTAAAAGGGAGACAGAAAGACCTGGGGGCTTTAAACTTCAGCACTCAAGGAATTTGATAATTTGCCCACACTGAGCAGTAAGAACCCTACAGGCGTATTTCAGTGTGTATGTATGCGGCTGTATGTACGTGTCTGCATTTTTTATATACATACATGTACTTATTATTAGAGTATAATACATATATGTGTATATATATATGTGCTCATGCTTTATAAATTACATGTCATGTATGCAAGCATGCATAGACGTGCATTCTCTTAGTCTACTTTTCTCCCAGTCCTCTTTGAGCCTGTCTTTCTTTGTTTTATATCACTTTTTAGCTCATTTAAGGGTCTGCTGGACCCATTATATTCTGCCTCAGATGGTATATCAGACTTGCTTTAAATTAAAAAAGAATACAAAAAAATAATTTAGAGATCATAGAGAAGACAGATAATAAAATGATAATACAATGATAATACAAAGAAATAAAAAGAGAATATAATTTCCATTACTGGAATAGTTTATTAAAAAAAATCAAAACACAAATAAGAGATATAAATTGGAATCCTCACATTAAAAATGTGTCCACTTCTGAAGGGATGTTCTGATGTTTTGAGTAGGATTTGGGCTGCTAAAAAAAGAGGATAATTGTATGCTTGTAAAGAGACCGGGAAAGAGAGCTTAGGAGAGCAAATGTGCTCTGCAGAAGTAGTTCAGTTTGCATAATTTATTTTAAATATGGATCCTCTCTGGTGTGTGAGCATTCCCTCCCTCACCACCCCCACCCCCCTCTTTTCTTTTAAAAATAGGAATTTCTCTGCTGCTTGTGTTCCAATATTCCAGTTCAAAGAGGGTGCCTGGTGGTAGCTCAGCCCTTGTGTACTTGACTACTTATGGCTGAGGAGCCTTGCTTGCCTGTAATCTAGATTTATGGTGAGTCTACCCTTTCCCTTCATCTACAAGGTCCAGGGACATTCAGGTAGCCAATCTGCCCTTAAATATGTCTCTGAGGAAATGGTGCTAATTAGTATTGGAATTTACAGCCTTTCATTTTATTGACTTGTCCTACTTTCTTCGATAATTAACTAATGAGTAAAGTAATGAGCTATGTTAGTCAGTCATGATGTTCAATTAAACGGCAAATCAATTATTGAAAATAGTTTCGGACAGCTCTGGTGTCGTCACGGAGTGTGTGAGTGTGTGTGTGTGTGCACATGTGCTTTAAATGCGTGCCCTAAATGTGACAGTGTCCCTCCCTGGAGGGCACCTGGCTCTTGGAGGGCTCTGTGGTCACAGCCAAACCAGACCAGTGCTCCCTCTTGCTTGCCTTGCCCACGGTCTCCTCAGCTGTGCTACACAGCACCCTGATGCTGCACCTTGACAGGCTGAGCTTATCTGTAAGGGGTTCCCAAAGCCTGAGAAAGATGATTACTGTAAATTGGGGAGCTCTTTCCCCGATGCAGGGATAAGATGTCACAAAAAAGGTGTGGCTGTTCACTGGTGCAGCCCCTCTGCCTCTTTCTTGCCACATGCAATGTTTCCCACTGGCGAACAAGGTCACCAGTCCCAGAGCTCGGCATTACAGCAGCAGGTTCTAACACACAAATACGTGTCCTCAAAGCCTTGCCTCTCTCCTGGCCACAGCAATACCCATGAACAACAGAGAGGCTGGCAGGGAGTTCAGGATTTTTCCCCTTTGAAGGCTTTGCATACCAGCCTGAGAAGCAGTTGTCCATGGGAAGACACTTCTAGGACCATCGTGTCCTGAGTCCTCTGCACCAAACCTGGGGAAGCCCTCTTGTGTGGCCAGTGGCAGGTCAGGTCACAGTTTGCTGGGGCAAAGCCATGACATTGAGCCTGGCACATCTGTCTGTACAGCTCAGACAGCTTCTTTTGGTGTGGGCCAGGCAAAGATCTGTGCTGGCAGGATGAGAAACAGGCATTCATTATTTCCCTAATGTGGCGAGTTCAGTTTTGTCTAGGAAATGTAAAGGGCAATTCTGGCAAAGAAAGGTGTAGCTGGCATCATCATCCACTAACTTGCTAACTCTTTAGGTCTAATTATTCTTGCAATGGAGCTTTTACCCTTCCTGTTTCCTTCAGGTTTTTGCTGCATCCTCTCTTCCACAGGAGCTGGCAGCACACTTGCACCTGCTACCCGTGGCTCTTCAGGCTTTCACACTCGCCTTCTGGGCACCCACCTTGGTTCTGTGTTTGGTGTTAGAGTGTACCACAGCATCCAGCAAGCAAACCTGTCCTGAAGCTTCCAAAGTTCGGGGAAAACTTTAATTGTCCCGTGCTCTACTCACACAAATAAATTTTCACTTGCCCTGTCAAAATACCACTTCATTTTGGACAGCAGTGGCTTTTAGAGAGGTCAGTAATATTGCATATATTGCATTAAGCAAAAAGAAAAAGTTAAGATTATTAGATGGGAAGTTTGGGTTGGGATTAAAATTCTAACCTAATATCATTCAGATATGCTACTGGAAAGAACATTCTGGCACAGCTCTGTTTGAGTGACAAAGCAGCACAAATAGTGCAGTGCCATGCTTGCAGGTTCTCTACTAATAAAAAATATTATTTATTAATAATAATAGCCATCTTATGATTTTTTTTCTCAAAGATAGTAAGAAGGCAGAAAGCTCCCCCCTAACTTCCAAATTCAGAAGGAAAAGCAGGCCAGTGAGCAGGCTGCATAAATAGAGAGAGGAGGCTAAACGCGTTGGCCTTAGCCATCCAATTGAATCATGATTCATTAGAGAAGCAGCAAGCCAAAAGAAATCAAAGACAGTTCAAAACAAGCAACATAAAGTTTTCATTTCCAAACAGTTTTAATTCACTGTTTGTGCTCTTTACTGAGAATACGCAAGGAACACAAACATTCCCATATGATTTAAATTACAATTTACATATGAATTACATTAGAAATATGAGCTACACTAAAGAGATAATTAGTGCTGTCCTGGGTTATGTGAGCACAAACAAAATTAAATAAGAACAATTTCAAAGCCAAGTTTTGCTTTGCCTTTTCAACTAAGCTGGTTTAATCAGTGATAATGACTGAAATAAATCCACTACATATAAAACAACGCACAACATATCATACTGTGTGAAATGTCATTACTACATCCCGTGCCTTGGTAAATCTCACAGTCAAAAAGGAATACAATGTCCCTGGTAGGATGCTGCACAAAATTTGCTACTGCTGGGTGCTCAGCACTGGAGGTGATGGTCCCTAGGGCTTGCAAGGAAGCAGGACCCACAGCAGGCCAGCATCGCTGCACAGCACCACAGAGAAAGTGACAGGGAGGGGAGGGCTGTGAGAGTGTGTGACAGGGATTTTTTTTAACATGACATATGAATGAGAAAGAGCTGCCACAGGACAAAAAAAAGCCAATGTTAGCGGAGAGCATTGAGTGGGAGGGGAGCAGGAGAATCAGGGGGAAGAGGGGGAGACAGGGGAAGAAGAGGAGAAAGTGAGAAGGATAAAAAATACCACACAGAAGCAAACTACCTGAGCATCAGTGCCTCAGCCCCTAAATAGAGCTATGGTTTATGACTACCTTGCCTAATGAGCTAAACTCTGGTGACCATAAAACTGAAATATAATTATGACATTAAAGATGCCTATATTTGAACTTAATTATTAATTAATTTAATGAGAGAATAGAAGGTTGTAAAATTGCTAATTAAACAGCTCTGTAAAACTGCAGACGGCAGAGGATTTACCAAATGATGAATCCCACAACAGTATTTGGGCTATATCAATATTCTATTAATATACAGTATGCCAGAGGTACTGGCTAGTACGCTACTCACAGTTAAGCCGATGTGACAGGCATACAAAGTGAAAGCAAATGAAGGACATAAAATTCCGGATGACAACAACCTTGAAGACGATCTCTGCCCCCACTTCTGTGGCAATTTCTGAAATCAGCTAAATAAACTCAGAAATGCAGGATAAAAATCAATCTTGCCATCGCAAATGTGAATAAATTGGCTTGCAGCAAAGGACCCACCTATGGTCTTTAGGCACCGTGGTGCTGTGTCGCTCTCCGCGCGCGAGCGGGAATGGTCAGAGCGAATCTGGACTTAAGTGCAACAGAAAGGGAGGGATGCAGCATGAGTGAGTGTGTGTGTGTGTGTCTGTGTGGGGTTGCAAGTGAAAGAGAAGCTGAGCAAGAGCAAAAAATAACTATCCCCGTGTGATTAGTGAAATTAAACTCAAGTGAACCTTCAGGGGCTGAATTCGAACCTACAGGGGACAATTTTAGAGATTCCCACATTGCACTATCAGCATGTGAGGAATTTCGCTGTAAGATTTGAGCGGCAATGCCATTTGGATGACATTCATTTAAAAATAAAGGGGAGGGGTGGAGAGAAATGTTTTCTTTTAACACTGAGCCTAATTCAAGGACCATCAAAAGACAATTCATTGGGGTATCTCGTCCTGCATATCTCCAAATGTCAGTCATGACTAATTACTGGTATAGAAGTAAAAGAAAAAATTCAAACATGCTTTTTGTAGGAACCAATGAAACACCTCTGGGCAGTGTACACAGAAACCATGAATAACACTAGGTTAACTGTAGGAGGTACATTTTAATATTTGCATGAACTTAGAACTTTTCTTTTTATATCTACCATGTGGCATAGCTTTTCCTTTATATATTTCAGTTTTTAAATGCCCTGTTGACAGCCACAAGAAGGAATTTAACAAGCAATATCAAGAAAATTGTGTGGGAGGAGACTTGCCCTTCACTCTAAGGGAAACAATAAGTTATCACAGTATCATCTCCCACTTCTGGAAAATTATTGGACAATCCTGAGAGCAAGGACAGGAATTGTATTCCCAAGTCCTTTGGCAGTTCTAAAGAAGCTACATAAACTTTCAATGCCTCAGTTTCTACTTTCTAAGCTAGGAATAAGAGCAGTTTTTGGTATTTATCGTTCATGTTTCAGAACAGCAAATGGAAGCTTGCACGTAATTTCCAATAAAGTGATCTCTAGAAGTCATTCTTTATTGACTGGTTTGGGAAAAGACTTTACAAGTGTCACTTAGTATTTTTTTTTTTTTTAATGTCCATCTTTGTCTATATGAACATGGTAATTTAAAGCAGCTAGGCATTTCACAAGATAGTCTTGTTGCCTTGTCTCAAATACTTACACAGTTTTCAGTCTCTTGATGCTCAGAAACTTTGCTGGTGAGTTTTGTATGAGGATCTGCAGCTGAAAGAGCTGCCTCTTTAAAAAGTCTTGATCCCAATTTAGAAAACTACTCTGGCTGGTTTCTATCTTATAATATGTGCAATTAATAAATATGAAAGCTTCTATGCATTTATTATCGTTGTATCATGCCCTGCAGTTTTATAGATCCAATTTTTCAAAAAGTGACTTCATCTACCAGAAATAAAACTAGACAGACTTCTTCTATTTTACAGTCAGCTATCTAACCTGCCCTTTGACTGGAGGTTTTGTGAGATCTGGACTGTGTTCTTACTCAGTTTTCAAGCCCAGCAAAACAGGCAATGAATTAAATGTGGCGGGTTTACTGTGAAAAGGAAATTCCAGATGGCTGATCATCACTGCATTGCAGGTTACACATCTAGAGCATCAAAAAAATTGCTTCTGCATCTCCACCACAACTACCCCATGATTAACTTTATTACAGGTAGGTCTCACGCTTTGCTAGAGAAATTCAGCCTGCAGCAGAGTGGCTGGCTGGAAACAAAAGAGAAAGGAAGGCACAAAATCTGGGGATGTGATTTCCTCCAAGTTCCCTTGATGGAGCCGTTGGCTACATCATGTTCCCTTTGAGACAGAAATGTTTGAGAAAGGGTAAATATTGGTTAGTTATTGTCCAACCAAAAGCTGGTTGATTTCTCTCTGATACTTGCTGTCTTCCAGTTAGGAAGAAATCCTGGGCAGGAATGGATTTGGATCTCCTCATTGCAAGGAGAATGAAAGGTCGAGCCAATAGCTCTGAACCTGAAGATCATGGTCATCTTTGTAAGACTGGCCACTACAGACCTTGGGAGAAAATTATTTTGTCTTGTTTCTCTGCTCTGGGTGCTGGGGGCTGGTCACTGTCACCTGACAGTGATTTTAGGGCTGAGCAGGGACAGGGGTCTCTCTGGGTGCCAGCAGCCATGCTGGTCCCAGCCTTGTGTCACCTATCACCCTAAAGTAGGTCACAGCTTGAAAACCTCTGGGATTGCACATTCTTTGAATGCTGTGGGTGAAATCCAGCTGTGGCCCAGAGCTAAACCATGTGGCTGACAGGGGTGCCTGTCAAGCTTGATTATCAGGAGAGAGCTCCAGAGTGAGAGCAGTTGTGATGAACCATCACTGGTATTGCAGGCTGTGTCAGGGTCTCACTGTGATACGTGTGAAAAGTTTACAAACCCAAAGCTTTCATTGATCTGATTTAATTCCTGAGGATTTAAATTGTTTGTTTTAATCATGATTTAAATCTTCAAGGATGTTAACTTAGTTTAAGTTATCTTCTGCTTTTGTTTGCATTTGTCCTTCTTTGTGCCCTTTAGAAACCTTTCCCTTTTTTGATTGGTTGGTAAGCTGTAAACTATGCGATTAAATGTATCCTACTAACTAAGATGCTCATTTTGCGTATTTGTTGCTGATCAGAAAGATATTTTATATCTTTGCCCATTCAATTAGCCAGGTTTTTAGTTTAATATAATTTAACTTCATCCTTTTTTACATTTCAGAATGTTAGGATATGGTGTGTATAAGTCCTTTTGAGGAAAATAAGTTCTAAATAAGTTCTAAATAAGTCCTTTTTGTTAGAATATATGGTATAAATCCTTTTCATTAGGTGAATACCATTTTTTGTTTTGGATTTGTGTTAGAAAATATTTATAAACACCTCACAACATTTTTAAAACTGAAGGGAAAAGAACCCACTTTAAAATAGCTCTCATTAAGTAAATAAATCTGTCTTTAACTCAATGGATATGTAGAAGGGAAAATATATTTCCTTAAACAGATACTATTTCCACTTAATTTCATATCTACTGTATGCATTATAACTTAAAGACAAAACCAAGATTTTTTTTTAAGCTTCCAACTGCTTTCTAATGCTGATTGAATTATTCATTGAGAACAACTAATTGAATACATTGAAATCAAGATAAAAAGTTTTACAATTCCTGAAAACAAAATTTCTGTAGTCAAAAATTCTAAACTGAAGTAAAAAATTCCTGACTTTATTTTTTATTTCTTTACTGGTGATTTCAAATGATCAGTGATTTGAATTTTTTTTAAACCTCAGTGTGTGACTAGAACAGCTTGGAATCATCACAGCATTGCAGAGACAAAAATATGGGGAAGATATATAAACAAAAGTAATTAAAAAAAAGTTTCTTACTCAAGCATGAAGTCTGAAGATATGAAAGTTGTAGTCTGAAAATAGAAGATTTCTGTATTTACCAAAAGGCATTTGCATTAGTTCCTGTTACCACAAACTTCCTTTAAATCAAAAGAAATGGCACAGAATGAATCAGATAGGAAATATATGGATTCAGCCTTTCCATGTCAGGAAAAGAGATCGATTATTACATTTTGTATGAGATCTGAAAGGTAAAAAGGTGTCCTCCTATCTATGAGGATTAGAATATGTGTATATGGCAAAAGTTTGGAGTGGAATTAAATTAGCAACTCTGTTGTTCCACAAGGCGAATAATCCAGCTGGCCCTGCAAACCCAACTGAAAGAGGTTAACAGCAGCAAAATACATAAGCATTTTAAAAACACAGGGATCAAGTAGATCTGTGGAGCACTGAGGTAACAGGTACCTTAGGATTATAGGATGTTGAGAGAAAGAACTGTTAATTTTTCATTACTTTTCCACGAGATCACAAGTTCTTCCAGAAGAAAGATAAAGGACAACTTTGGGATCTGCACTTCATAGAAGACTCTTGCCTTTCACCTTGCCATCAGATCACACCTTGGATTAATCTCTGTACCCATCTGTCCCCACTGTTTATCTATCGACAGCCTGTGAACTTTCCATATATCATTTAGATAATTTTTAAAAACCCTTCTCCAAAGCAAGCAGGTCTCAGCTGCTGAAGCAAACTGCTGTGACCTCTGTGAATATTTTTCTTCAAGGAAATACACAGACTTTCATATAATGCCATGAGTAAGGCTGAAGCATGGCAACCCTTCATGTCTTGGCATGTCCTTGAAAAATCTAGCTGGGTACATCTCTTGTGTTCTAAATCACAAACCAGGCAAGCACCATAAACTGGAATGAGTCAGCCTTTCTGCTCCCAAGCTCCAAATGGGTTAATCTTTTCCTGACTCTGTGAGTTTTGATTTAACTCTGGAGGAAAAAGAAGGTAAGAAAGCAATTTGACTGATGTTGGCTGCACCCAGGTCTCAAGCTGGGTACCCAGCAAGGTGTCTCACAGCATCCTTCTGCTGCAGTATTGTGCTTTGACTACAGTTTGTCCAACTGAGAGAAGACATCAGGAATAAAATCACTCTTCAGTTGTGTTGTGCTTGAATGCCAAACTTGTTACAAGCCCAGCTGGTCACAACAATGCTTAAAAGCTGTTCTAAATACAGTTCTCCTGTCCTAGATTTCAGTGGGACTATTCTACAGTCAAAACTGTGTGTCTGTGTAAGTGCTAGACTGCATTTATAGGCAAGTTTTGGACCTTGGGCCCACCTTAATATTTTGGTTTTTTTCCCTTTTGTTTTGTGAAATTAGCTAATTCTTATTTGTTGTAAAATAAGCTTCCTTTATATATTAAAAGCTTACAGAGGAAGCCACAGTCACGCATGAAAAATATGTGAAAAAAGGTAATAATAAGAAAATGAAGTATAAAAAACAATGTGGAAAGATATAAGTGCTAGCTATAGAAAAAGAAATAATGTAAATACAAAGACACCTTATTTACGTGTAGGTACAGACTGAGATGATATTTTCCTCTGAAAGAAAAATCTAAATGTAGACTATATGACAATTTATGTAAATATTGCCTGAAAAAATAACACCTGTTTTCATCAGATCCATTTGAGAAATTAAGAATAAAAAGGAAAAAGTTAGCAAAGCATCTCAGAAGCGCAGGTGTTGCAGCATTCAAAAAAAAAGTAATTCTGAAGAACTAGAGGAAGGGATCATAATGCCACCATTTTTTTCTAAAATATAGAGATGCCTTGAAGGAGGCTAGGAAGGTAAAGGCATGCATGTCTTCTGTAAAAGACTTCTAATGCCCAAAATATGATTGATCTGTGGCTTCATCTTTGTGCTTGTGAAATAAGTTATAAGAACTGGGATATAGGCCAGTCTGTGTTCTAGGATGGAGTGATAAACCCCCAAATTCTTCAGTTCCTACCATTAGCCACAGAAGAGGTGCCTGACACAGTAAATCAATTTGGAAGGATTAAATAACAACTTGCTCTTTGGATTATGAAAAGTAAGATCCTATCTGGTCTGAGTTTGCTTCCTGTTTACGAATGCCTTAGTTTGAATGAAGAATAATTTAAAAAAAGGAGACATTGCTCATTCTCCCCAGCAAATGGAAAATCCATCTGGTGATGGTCCTCCACCACAGCAGGTCAGCAGGATGTCACGTATAGACGGCCACGGACATTTCTTCAGGTAGCTCCATGTATATACATGTACTTGGCCATGCCTAAGGTTTTCTGGTTACATCATCTCCCTGAAAACATATTTCTCTTCCTTTTGATGTATCCTGTCACAGTAACATGTTCTTTCACTGCATCATCAAATTATATTGGGACACATGAGAGCAGCCACCCAAGCGGATGACCTCACTCTCGCCCCTCTTTGATCTACCTCAGTCATTTCTGGTGACTCAGGTGTATAAAACAATTCCCAGGAAATGGCAGAAAACACCTGCTGTTCACATTTGGCTGCATGTGCATTTGGGAATACCAGCTGCAGTGAACAATTGGGCAGCACAAGTTCGAGTTACACAAAAGATTTAAATAATATGCTGGAAAATACCCCAGCCACAAGTTGAAAGGCCTCCTTTTTTTTCCATGTTTTCTTCTTAAGGGGTCTAATTTGAAAATACAACATGCAGTCAAAATGTTAAAGGTGATAATAGGTCAATCTCACACCCTTCTTGTTGTAATCAAGGAGGAGGAAAGCTTTATGTGTACTTGTGATGAACAAACATAAATACCTTATAGCAATGTAAAAACAGATTCTCCTGGTCCACCTATGCACCTGTGATATCAATACATTTACACACGTTTATACTCATAAATGAGAGGAAAATTTATTAAAGGAGACAGTAAATGAGTAGTATCAGTTTCACATTTTAGTCTCTAGGCCACCTCCAGGAGTAGCTGAAGAGCAAAGGTTCTGATTCTTTTATATGCTAATAACATCACAGTGCAAAATAAACTTGAACAATGGTGCAAATTGCATTTAGTCTGTTCAGCCTGATGCAAGATGGAGAGTAGCACTAATGAGAAAGATCTTAGATGGTGTCCCTCTGCAAATTGTTTCATATATCAGCATTAGGTGCAGTTTAGTTATCCTCTAAACAGAAATGACCTGGTGCTGTACTGGAATGAAAGTTTTATTAAACGGCTTGACTTGAATACAAGGAAAACCGGAGTATTTTGCTTCCTCATTTCTTCCCACTTATATCAGTTGCTCTAATGAGAGACATTGCCTTTCTCAACATGCCTTCTCTTCTATCTCTTTACACCAGCATGGCAACAAGAATATTGCTACCATAAAATTATGTGCTACATTTCAAAAATGCAGCGGGAGAGAAAATTTTAAAAATCAGTTTTCCTCCCCCTCTCTCCCCATGCTCCTCAAGTTCTTTTGTATTGACACTTTTTCCTGCTCTGCTTACAGTGAGGTTTATTTCTTCTCCAGCAATGCATTTTAGAGGCGAGTGGATCACAGTTGTGTGTTAAATCATGAACAAAACCAATCTCTGTACCTCTCCCTCTCTCCCCCCTTTCTTGTTGTCTGTCCTTTTTACTTAAACATAGCTTCTAGGTTAATGATTCATTCTTCTAAAAGGCTGCTGTGCCTAGCAGATTATACTGTAAAATCTGCCATTCTGTTTATGTTTAAAATACAAGATTAAAGCAGTGGTCATGCTGAGGGAAATGGTTCTCACACAGAAGAAGAAAGGATCAATCCACGTCTGCCGAATGCAGGCTGTTTTAGCAGAGTCTGCTGTTTTGGTGTGCTGCCAGGACCTCAAAGAAACGATGGTGAGCTTAGAAACTTCGTAGCCATTGTCAGACTGAGCACAGCAAGGACCTAAAATAAGGCTTATCACATGCTAATGTGCCTCTGAAAGTTACAGCAGCCTAGCTGTCTCTAAATTGCAGGGAAAGCACTTGAGAAATAAACTATTGAGTCCTAATCAGAAATGAAAAGGTGAAAGATTTTAATAAAAAATGGCCTCTGTGGTACCTTTAAAAGTATATGGAGCTAGAATTTGCCCCTGATACTGTAGAATCAATATCCAGGTCATACATAGTTAAATTATCACTGTCAGTAATGCTCTTTTTTTATTGTGTCATGCATTAGCATAAAGGAAAATCAGATCCAAAGTTACTTTTTTCTTTTTTGTTCCTACAGCGTGACTTACTTACCAGATCAAATAGGTTGATCCATAAAAACTAGTTGGGCGTGTAATGCCAGCCAGATATTAGATTGGAGACTTGTATACACTTGAAATTTACAAAAATAGCTCTTTTGAAATAATTGCTCTGAAACAGTTATTTGGGCAGAAAAGCTGTAGGGATATTTCTCAACCATTTCAGATTAGTTATCTCAGTAAATTTCTAAGTATAGACAAGCCCTCGTGATGTGTCCTGACAAATGAAGATTGTTCTATTCAATTAGCTCTCATTAAGGAAGGCAGAGAGGGGTAAAAGTAGATTCTCAATAAATATAAATTTTCATATTTATTAAGCAGAATTGAGAATACACAAATTCAAATTCACATAGATTTTGTACTCACTAAGTGAAGCAGACCTTCCAAAGAAGCCATGAGCCTACTCACTGGAGACTTAAAACGTGTCTGGAAAAGGTTGTTTGGTGTTTGAGGGACCTGGGCTGATGGGGACACTGCTTTTTGGGTGAGGGTCTGGATCATGATCATGGGGCATGATTACAAATTACAATTATTTCAAGGAAAGGCAGTTCTGGAAACATCTTATGGTTTGTTGGGGATTTTTTTTTCTCCTCGAAATTTTTGGCTCTATTTTTAAGCAGGACAGGGAGTAGTTTTAAATAAAAGGCAGTACTTTGAGGGACAGGGAGTGAAAACACTGTATGTCAGGTGTCAGCTTCTCCATAAAAATCAAAGTCATCCATAAAAAGATGACATCTTTTCTAACTATGGTGTTTAAAGCAGAAATGAGTTTAAATACTGCAGAAGCATGGTTTAAATAGGAAATCTAGACTTTCCACCTCCATGTCTGTGAGAAGAAAAGGCTACTGCTATTTGGTACCCAGAGTGGTCCTTGGCAGTGCTGTGTTGTCACTGCTTTCTGTCCTTGCAGAGCTGGCCATGACCTTCCCCTGTTCCAGAAAACATGTCTTAGAGAAAAAACCCCTAAATTCTTTCTAAAGCCTCATGACTAAAGAGATTGCTACATGCATATGGATTAAAAGCTAGATTGTTGATTATACATATTTAAATCTGAACTGGACATAGATCACTATCCAGGCCAGACTAAACACTTTTAATTTAACAAACCAGTGCTGGCCATACAGAGGGGGTGAAAAAAAAAGTTTAATATATCCTATATCATCTTTCCCCAAATGGTTTCTATTTATCATCCAAGTACCTAATCAATGTAACTACATATAAAATCCACAGATTTTATAGTCCAGTAATAAGTACATGCAAATTATGTTGTCATATAAACATACTGGAACAAAAAGATGTATAATACCTATCAGACTAGTTAGCCATTATCTTAATTATGAAAGGATTATCCCTCTAAAGGCAAGGCCATAATATAATAGGAGCTCTGAAACATGAACAATCTCTAGCTATGTTTACCATTAATTCAGACTGCACTTATATTTCCATTTTCCTTTTCCTACTGTTTATTTTTGTTAATGTTTATGTGTCCCTTTGTAAGCAGCAGTATGGTACAGCATCCCATCAAATTCACCATGAAAGCTCCAAAGAGCCATTCTAAGTATATTAATCCTCCATAAAAATAAATAAGCTATATGAGAGAGACCATTTCTATAAGGCTCGAGTGTTAGTACTGGCAGCTGGACCATGAGGTGGTGAGAATGTGCGTGCCAACTTTGAGAGTCATGCATGAAAAAGCTTTCTGCAGTTTTTTTTTTCTGAGACGGGTTTTGTTGGTGAATTTTTTTCCCTCTCTTAGTAAACATTTTTCTGTAGTAATGACACTGTCTTTATCCCTCTTTCTGTGGAAGTCAAAAATGCTTTCTGAAGGGCGGGAGAAAGATAGGGGTGTCTGAAAGAGATCAGGTCACACAAGAAAGATGTTTTGCAGTTGGGACTTTGCAAATACAATATAGGAAAAACACCAAATATAAGTAAAATTTCATCTTTTCCTAACATTACATTTGCTCTGATGTATTTTCTGAAAGCCGCCCAAGTATAACTATTTATTTTAACTAAAGTAATCAAGATTAATGTCAGCAGTTATGACACACGCTGTTTGCTAAAGAACACATAGAACAATTGCTCAAGGCAAGCTTCATTAAGAAATCAGATAAAATTAGTAAAACTGATTATATTTCAAAACTCAGCAGCGGCAGCAGCTCAAATTGCCATTCAGGAGCCTCCAATTAACACAATTGGTCTTGTTCACAATCAGCTTTGTAATCTCATTAGCCTATTATATTTTAATCATTGGGATAACTGCACAACAAAACTTATTTTATTTTTGCACTGACTGCTGATGGCATAAGTGAACGTGCAACATACTTTCCCTTTTGCTTTCCTTTCTTTTTTATCCCCCCATCCAGAGAACAATGCAGACTCCTTAGAGCATTATCCTGGTTACAGATTATTACCATACACTCTGTCAGAGCTAGGGAACGCTGACAGCAGGCATCTAATTTGGCATTAATTGGCAGGGGACTAATTGCATAACTGACATTGCTAGTGAAACTTAGAGAACGTTAGGTAGGGACGGCACAAAGTACCAGAAGAGAGGGAGAAAAAGAGGGGAGAAAGAGCAAACAAACGCCTGCAGACAGCTCTGTGGACACACACTATAACTCATTTGCCTCCTTGGTGTGCTGCCTTGTTTCGTAAATGTGTTCCAGAGATATTGGCCCTTGTAAAAACACAAAGTCTTTCTGTCCTTTAGGTACTGGCAGTCTGCAAATGCCTACAATACCAGTGTTTCATTGATATTGAGTATTGCCTGCTGCAATGAGATTATGTTCTATTGATGGGAACTGGGGTGTAACATAGCCATCTACAGAAAGCAATAGGTTGCCCTATTTTCAAGCTGAAAATGCTATGTATTTTATGAACTGCCTCTATCTTGCACACCAGGGATGTCTCTGTGGCTAAAGCCATAATAGGATTTTCCTAAATGATACAGAAATACAAATATTCTGACTGAGCACTTTTCTGAGCTCGTCTTATTTACCAGCAAGCTTTGATACAGTATTTTGCTTCCATCTTTTAAAGGACATTTTCAATTTCCCATTTCCCTTATGAGTGCTTCCTGTAAAGGTGTCAATAACCACTAATTGCGTTCTGCTTGGCCAGTCTGCAAATCAAAACAGCAGAGGCAGCAAGCCAATATGCATTCAAATCCCCTTACTTGGCTGCCTCATTCTCAACTGGAAAGATATGAGAAGGCAAACATTCACACCGTCGTATGCTGGGAAATTTGGAGTTGCTCCTGTGATCTCCAAAGATACCTGTGCGGCTGCTGTTAATCCTCTGACTTTTATTTTAACAGCATTACTGATGGGGGTATTTCAGTGTTGTTCCTTTTATCTTCAGTCCAGAAAATGGCGTGTCTTAGGTCAGAGGAAATGTAAAAGGAAGTAATTCTGCAGAAAGAGCACAATGTATGCAATAACTAAATTAGGAGCTTGCTCCCACAGGCAGGCCAGTGACACCACATGGAGATTTCACTGTTTTGGTGGCCTAAACAAGGAATAGGTGGGATTTAGCTGTGCTAAATATCATACAGTGAAACAAGCCATTGATTTGGTTACTTTTGCTCTTTTTTCATGACTTATATGTCAGCAGAGTGTAGATTTTCTGAAATCAATTCGTCATGCCAAAGTGTTAGCTGCCTAATTTCTGCTTGTAATATTCAGCCTGGAGTTTGGTTGAGACCAGTCTGTTGCCAGCATTTGCTTCTGCAGTTCAAATCACTTTGACTTCGATGTTGTGGAAGTCAATTTCCTTTCCTGGTTTGAGGAATGAGCTGCCCACCAAAAGAAGTTCCAGAACTTTTCACAGTTTTTTTTTTCCAATTCCACTTCAAAGCTTCATCTTAGGCAAAAAATTCCACCAGAGAAAACTCTCACAGGAAGGCTGTCCAGAGGTGCCAAGAGAACCAGCTCAGGATGAGTGAAAACACCAAGTGCCTGTGTGTGGGACAATCCATTTCCAAGCCTGTTTTGTTCTGTTCTGACACGGAGGGGAAGGAGAGGTGGCATCTCTTGTGTGTCTCCCACCACAGCCTGTTCTGAATCACACTTAACCTGGCTGCTAGGGAGCCACAGGTTTTATTCCTGGTGACTGTAGGGATGACCCTTCCAGATGATACTGGAGGATTGCTGCATCACAGGCTTTTTGTCCTGTAACCATGGATCCAAAAGCAGCAATTTGTCCTCTTCCACAAAGTGTGTGAGCAGATGCTTGGAAGGATGATAAATAAGCATTGAGAGAGCATGGGAGATCTCTCCTTTCATCTGCTACCTGGCATATCTGACTGTGTTTATAACAATTAGAAGTTTAGAAAAGATTAAAAGGTTATTCCACCATCTTTTGGGGGGGGGCAATACTTTGAAGAGATGATGGATTTTATC
>WAAE01005527.1:0-140156 GCA_013400495.1 Nicator chloris | reverse complement strand
TTCCAGATGATACTGGAGGATTGCTGCATCACAGGCTTTTTGTCCTGTAACCATGGATCCAAAAGCAGCAATTTGTCCTCTTCCACAAAGTGTGTGAGCAGATGCTTGGAAGGATGATAAATAAGCATTGAGAGAGCATGGGAGATCTCTCCTTTCATCTGCTACCTGGCATATCTGACTGTGTTTATAACAATTAGAAGTTTAGAAAAGATTAAAAGGTTATTCCACCATCTTTTGGGGGGGGCAATACTTTGAAGAGATGATGGATTTTGTCATCATTTTGCCTAAATAACTTCCACTGATAATTGTTTTTTGTTTAGCAATCAAGTTGTCACCTTCTACCCTACTCTTCTAGTTTTCTATGAAAGACATAAAATGCACTTAAGAAGCTGGACAAACTACTGAAACTAAAAAATGCTAGGAGGGGAGCATAAAGATACCAGCTCAAGCTGCTGCTTACCACTGGAAGTTCTACAGTGGTGTAAATGGCTAAGGTAAGTCAAGTCTGTCACAACGTTGTCACCGTGAGGTATCCAGCAATGATTCTTTTGTTGTCACAACAGACTTAGGAGTTACTGTTGTCTCCTTTCTTCACACTGTGTTTTGCCTAGGTCTTTGAGTGAAAGCAGGCTCCAAAGGGCACTGATCTCTAGACTGATGTGCTTAAACATATTGATGTGTCTGCTGCCAGGCCTCCTCCCCATTCCCTGAGTGTTCTGCATTGTCACGTCTTTGCACAAGTCAGTTGGTGAGGAATTGTACTTTCCTGTAAAGGTTTGCTGGGATGGGAGCAGAGGCCAGCTCATTCTTAGTGTCAAGTGATGCTGTGGTAGGTAGATATTGCAGAGTGTCAGCCAAACCAGACTGATGCTCTTTAATGCTATAAGTCATGGTTACTGACAGCTGCTGGCTTACTGGTGGTGCATTTTGTTCACCAAGCATATTTTGCATGAGTTTCAAAGGTGATGCTATCAGTGATAGTAAGTGGACTCATCATGGCAGAAATGTGCAGGCAGCAGCAGAGCCTCAGTGCAGCAGAAAGAGCTGAGAGGGAAAAGTTATTCTGATGTTTAAATGGAGTTGAATTCTGCTTCAGAATCTGTGACTGAGCATTTCTGACTTGTAAAGGAGAGCTTCTGCTCCTGTCACGAGTGCTGACTGTACCCTTATCTCTTCCTTTGCTCTCGAGGCTTAACCCTGTTGACTTCAGCACAACGTGGAGCGAGCTGCTCGTCACCAGCTGCAGTCAGAGGACGTGCGAATATTGTCCCTCACTGCACCTGCAAGGTGTAGTGGAATGAGGTTAAGCTGTCACCTCTCACAGCCATGAGATGAGCAAGCTACTCCCAGACAACAGACTGAAGTACTTGAAGCTGTGGTAGTGCCTTCATACAAACATACACACCTGGCCAGCTGGAAGGGATCTGTGTCATCTCCATGGGAAACACCACTATGATGTGACGTCACCTGTCACTGTGGGTTTGAGAGTTAAAATGCCTTCAGTATTTAGGGATTTTCTTAAGAAAATATACATGGCAATTGTGAAAAGCTGGTCTAGCTAAAGACAATAATTTATAACTCTACGGGAAGAAATGGCTTTTTCCTTCACAATTGAGATTGATCTATATGAATTTATTTCTTTGTCCCTTACCAAGGTGGTTCACATTTTCTTTATATCAGGTTCTTTGCAGCGGTAGCCAGCCATTTTAATCCTGGGGACACAGCTAGTACATTGCATGGCCAAGCTGGATTTTAAAATGCCTACACCTTGGTAAAATCACCAAGTTTCTTCCCTAATGAGAAGCTGGTCTGCTCAGACCTAGGCTGGTTGGGTACCATGTGCCCTGCAGCCATGTGTGTCATCTCCTCTACATGCCTCGTTCTCCCCTCGCTGTTCTTTGCTTCTGCCATTTCCCAGTCTTTTTCACTACTGGTCTGGGCACACAATGACTCTGGAAGACCATAAGCAAAGCAAATTAAAATGATGTGCCTTGGATTTTGCACCAGCGGGCCTCGGTTCAGTTTCAGAAGTTCATTGTTATTCTTTTGGTATGATAGCGACTCCCTCAGCAGCTCAGACAGCAGCAGCAGATGGGCCTAAGAGTTATGTTTCTGAGTCTGCCTGCCCCTCCTTGCTCTTCCTGTCTGTCTGAGTGCTCACATTTTGTGCTGTAAAATCACACAGCGTGTATCCCGACACCACCCCCAGCAGCAACAACAGAAAAACCCTGGGACCCACAGAAAATGTATCTGTGGGACCAAAAGATATCTCAGGATCCCAGGATCCTGCTTTCTGTGGTCCCAGGTCGCATTCCCTAGTTAAGCACCATCAATATCAATACTTAATGGTATTCTCTAAGCTCAGGCAGTGAAGAAAATAGGGTTGTTATCTATCAAAGCACATTTTAGTTTTTGACAAGTAAAAAGCAGCATGGGGAATGCAGTAAGTCTGAAATGAAAGCCTAAAAGAAAACTCATATAACATCTGGTGTCATTTATCCCCTGTTGGCCTTCCATAGTGTGATATGATGAGCTTGTTCTGATTTAAGATCAGATGATTTGGTTTGAAAGAGGGGAGTGGGGGATGCAGGCAGTCTGGCAGCAAATTGGGATACAAAATCTGCTCAAATAATTGGAAACACGACAGATTTTCCTTAACTGATGCCAGTGGCATCTTAGTTTATCCATCTCTCTCAGCTGAATTTGTTAAGTGCATTATCTTATTGGTTTTAAAGTTTTCATCTCACTTATTTGCAGGGGAAAATGTGAGCAAATCAGTCATGATGGATTGCCTAATTTTCTGGGCTGAATAAACCAGTTTTATAAGACTGTTGATTCCTGGGTTATTAGTTAATAGAAACATTTATCAATTTCTTTATAGAGAAGGGGAAAAAAACTTTAACCAATGATTGCATTTTAAAACTTTCATTAATGTTTCCACATAATGCTTAGTGTTGGACATGAATATGGTAATCACAGATTTAAGGTTGGCTTGAAGCAAATTTTTTTTCTGTCCTTCCTCTCTTCTCTTTTTTCTGTAGAAATTAGGAAAAAAAAGTCAAGCAAAAGGATGTCATTAGATTGGTAATTATGTTGAGTGTTCTTTGATCAAGAAAAGGGGCAGAGGAAGAGAAATATCATTTCCTAGCTAGCAAATGCAATGCCTGTATCTATTACCAATTTTCTCCACATAAACAGGGCCTGATTCTGTGAGCTTGAACACTTATGAGTTATCAGTCTCTGTCTTCTTCTTCCTCTTCTTCTTGGCTCAAGTGTCAGCTGGACATTAACCCTCACTTCTGTGTGGCTTGAGCACACAGAAGCTGTGCCTAAAGGTATTCCATGAAGCCTTTGAGCTACTTTGAGGTACCTGAATTAATACACCAGTTTTTGTGTGGTTCACAATGGAAACTCTAAAAATGTTGGTTTGCTGATAGAGATCCAGGAGGTATAATCTATGTAGTGGGGCTATTAAAAAAACAAAACACTTCCTAATGAGAAAAACTCCCCCTTCAGTCTTAGCGAAGTGTCATCAATATTTGTTTTCAGATGCAAAGTCTGCCAGCAGATGAAGACCCAGTGGGTGATATAGCCAGTGAGCTGTATTAGATGTGGCACTTTACACTGCCCCAGCTGATGCTCACAGGGACAAACAGATGTCCTCTTGCTCTCATCAAGGTGTAGCTTGCCCTCACCCAGGGTATGGCTGTGCCTCTTACCTGCACATTATAGAGCCCTTTGCATAAAGGGCCTTAATGTAACTAAGAATCTTTGCACATTGATCAAACCAAAGTATCATTTAAAAAGACATCAAGTTCAGAGCAAGAATACATCATGTGTGGACTGGTGAATAATGAACTCATGTTCTAAATGAGATGCAGGATGTCCATTAAATTTTTTTGAACACCTCTCTTTCCATTTCCATCTCCTTTTTAACATCTCAGATACCTGTGCTGAGAGGTGGTTCCAGAAGTGCAAAAGACACTTCATTCGGAATAAGAATGAAGGGAGTTAAAAAACTTTTATGCAAGTAGACTTTGCTGTGAAATGTTATCTTTTGTTAGTTCAAAGGTTTCTGAAGATATAAATTCTTCACAACTGCCCTGAGGTACTGAGAATGTAAATTGAATACTTTACAATTTGTAGACTGTTCCTGCAGTAATGTGTATCTCCTCTGTGAGTGAGTGTTTAGGGATTTTTCAATTACTGTAGTCTGAAAACTCTCTGAGATTCTTTAGGGCAGAAAAAGGCTTCCTTCTCAAAGTTGAGTCACTGATGTTCAAATTAGCTGCCAAAAGCATTCTAATGATCTGTGTTCCAGATTTTGCTAAACAGGGGAAAAAATTGGCCCATTTCACCAGGGGAAAGGAAAAAAAAACCACCCCAAGCCTTTCCTCCCCCACCAGAAGTATTCAAAGGTTAGGCATTTTGCCAGGGTCAAGAGTGAGATGAATTGTTGACAATAAGTACACCTTGTTCGATAGGTCAAGGTCATTATTAAGGGATTCAAATGAACTTCTTTACATTTCCAGGGTTGTAGCATATGTGTGGCCTCCAGGCTCACCGTGTTGTTTAATAGCTTTTGTGAAGCTGTAAGTTAAATGATAAATTGCTTGAATATGTCTTTAAACCCAGTCCATTCCAAAACTGTATACTCTTACACTTTTATATAGTGTGATCACATACACTTTGCAGAGCATGGTATAAATGGTCAGAAATGCCAGCATTATGCCAGCTGATTATGATTTAGCCGTGTTTACCACAGACTACTCTTGCTACAGTTTATTGCTGCTAAGGTCAATAACTAATACAATTTAACAGCTTTTGCATCTCGGACAAACAAAAGATCCCAGTGTATTTCTAAATGCAGCGTGCATCAAAAAGAGTGCAGTTAAAACCACTGGAGGTGATAGAAGTCTATAATATTAAGTAACTCACTAAGCCATCATGAGGACCTTCATGAGCAGGGGTGACCGTCCTCATCCCTCTGACTGTCCAGGGTTGAGCTGCTAGCTGGCTTGAGAAGAGGTAGGTGGGTGATCTCCCCACCAGGCTGCATCATCTGTGGTATCTGTCCTGAACCTATGCATTGGTCATTTATTTCCAGATGCAGCAACCGTGTAATTAGTCCCCAGATGAGTTGACGCACTTCATTTGCCGAGATTTGGATTGCTCAGGTGGTTTCTGCACAGGGGTTGGTCATGTGGAGCCACTTCTGACACAGAAAGTGGGGAATGCTCTCTGAAATTAGAAGGCAGCAGATTAAAGTGTGATGAGAGGGAGTATTTCTCAGAATCATAGAATCCTTTAGGTTGGAAAAGATCTCTAAGATAATGGAATCCAACCGTTCACCCAGCACTGCCAAGTCACCACTAAACCACGTGCCTCAGTGCCACATTTACACATCTTTTAAATACCACCAGGGCTGGTGACTTAACCACTTCCCTGGAAAGCCTTTTCCAATGCTTGGTAACCCTTTTCTTGAAGAATTTTTTTTTCCTAGTATCCAATCTAAATGTCCCCTGGCTCAATTTGAGGCCATCTTGAATGGCACAAATGGTAACAGATGGAATTCATTGCCACCAAGTTACATGTGTGAGAACATTCCAGTTCTGAGCTGAAAAAGGAGAATTGAGAGAAAAACTCAGTTGTATTTGAAAACTGTTTCATTCTTGTAGCTTTCAGAATGTTCAGCCTTAATCTGACGTTGTTTGAAAACATTTAGTGAATATTGCCAGTCAGCCTCCTCTCAAGTTCTTTTCCTGCCCCCGAGCCTGTTGCTCTCTGGCTTGTATTCTCTGTTCACAAACCTTGCTCTCATTCAGATCCTACCTATTACAATCCAAAGATTTGCCCTTTCCTATTTCATTACTGCCTATCCACCAGTATTAATTTGTTCCACAGCACGCTTTACTATTTAGCTTTGTGAGACTTTCTAGTCATCCCAGAGACTTTGCAGCCATTTAAATTATGCAAAATGTGTATGCTTTTAAAACAAAAAGTACACAGCCTGCCCTTTGCAGTCTGTTTATGAAACGGCGTTTTTGTGAATGAGACCCACATCTTTGCAGTGTATAAACTCAGTTCACAGTCACTGGTGAACTTCTCTTCCCTGCCTCCAGCTCTGCCAGTGGCCCTTTCTGCACTGCCAGTGGGCTGCCGTGTTTCTGGCCATGCTGAGTGTGACACCCACTCTTCTCTGCAGATCTGCCAAGGGTCAAAAGTCCTGCAGCGTGCTCTTCATGGACCATCTGCACTATGCCTGGCTTTCAAGAGTGTGATCCACAGGGAGGAGAGTTCTCTGCATAGGAATTCTTCATAGGATACAATGAATGCATAATTAAAGAGGATTTTAATGCAAGGAAGTAACAGAAACATAACTTTGGCCGTCCTGTCGGAGCTTAGGCACACCAGAAGCTTTACTGTGACTTTGAAGAAAAAGAAGTCACAACGGATAAGCCTTTCTTAGCTGGTCATTTCTTAAACAAACTCCTGTGGTAATTCCCCACTGATAATGTGGGAAACAGGGAAATAAGGACACTGACAACTAGGTTATACGCCACAGTTAAACCCCGTGAGACCCAGGAAATAAAGAGTCAAGAGCGGTTTGGTGAACACCCAGCAGCCACAAGAGTATTTTCCACATGGGTTTCTCTGCATCCCAACTTTTTAACCCTGGTTCTTTGCCTTTTCTCCAGCAGTATTTAGTTGCACAAATTATCCAGCATAAACTGAGTAACTGGGCCAGATTACGCCGTTTGATGTGTTTATTTCTGAGTGAGCAGTTTCTGGGATCTGTTAACGCTTCCCGGCTGGATTACGGAAACGCCGAGTTTCCCCCTTTCCTGAACGGTTCGGTGTTCTTCCCCACTGGTCCCTTGCCGGCGAGGATGACATAATCTGCCGTCGGGCCTGTTCCCTGGCAACCATCCCATTTCTTGGCTCTTTCCAGCTGAAAGCCAGTCTGAGTCACCCTGCACATTTCCAGTGTATCAAACAGACATAGGCTCGAGTTAATCTTGTTAGCACAATGAGGCAGTTTTCAAACATTGCAGCAAATCAAATCATCCCTAAGGACCGGGAGGGAGGAGAGGGCGGAGGGAGGGTGAGGGAGGAAGAGGCGAAGGCTAACCATCAGAGGTGGGATAAGCACAGAGGGAGCCCGGCTTCTACCTGGACAGAGGGCTCCTCCATCGAGGGACCGCCAGATCCTGCTCTTCCTTCGCGGTGCCGCCTCCCTCCCCACCGCAGTCATGCCGCGCTCCGAGCGGAGGCAGCAATGGGCAGCGACAGTGAGAGAGCTCATCTATCTGCGAGGAAAGAAGCAGCTTTGATGGTTCCCCAGCGGATGTAATTGCGCTCATTACTGCCCATTTACATTTCATCACTCGATTATCGCAAATGCCTCATTACTGTTGATAAGGGTTTGCTGTTGAACTACTCGCTAACTATTCATTCCTGAGCTTTGCTGTCATCAGGCAGACCCGTGTGAGACGGGAGAGGACTGGGGAGGGCTGGGGGAGAGGGGGGAGCATTGAGAAGACATGAGGAGGGGGAGGAGAGACAGGAGGTGAGAAAGGTCTTCTATCAGATTTGATTAAAGGCTGTGATTTAAATCGATATTTAATAAAGTGGCTGCTGCCACATAACGCGTGCAATTCCCCATGCAGGCAGAATCATGAATCCGAGGGCCTTGCTGCCTGCTACATAACTCAATTGGGTTTTGTGCACTGGTCTGGCACCTGTGTCCCTGAGCACAGCGCCTCCGAGGTAATGGGTTTATGAGCCGATGAACAGAGCTGATAGGTTCTAAATGGATTAACTAGGTGTCTGCAGCCTAGTGATGAATACATCAGGAGGGGGAAAAAAAAAAAAAAGAGGAGAGATAGAGAAAGGAAAAAGGGAAAAAAAAATGTCTGCATAAGCAGAGAGTGATAGAATGTGTTGACAGACACTGTGGCTCTCATGAACCCCACAGGGTGAAACACTGCTCAGGTCCTGTCAGTCAAGTGCTGGCTGAATAGCAGGTGAAGACAGTAGGCAGCAAGGCTTCACAAGCCTGCAGGTGACAGGTAGCATCACCCTGCTGCTGCTCCAACAACTGCTGCAAAAGCCTAAAATGGAGCATGACTCATGTCACAGCTACGGCCAGTCTGGGAATTCCTCAAAGGCACTGCGTGTGCCCTTTTGGCTGGTGGGCCTGCCTTCCTCTAGGGCTCCAGCACACGCTCCAGCCAACCTGGGTGTGTATTTACGTCCCTGGGAGTGGGTTATTGTTGCTATTGTTGTGGTCTCACAGTGGTTCCTCAAGCAGCGTTGGATTTTTGCAGTGCTGAGCCCTGACACAGACACTCACTGTAAGGCACTTCCTGCCTCAAGTGTTTTGTAAGTGAACAAACCACAAGAGCGGTGAAAGAAATACTATTGTATTCCTGGATGGGAGATAGGAACAGACAGATTAATTAATTTGCCCAAGATTCCATGGCAGAACAGGAAATTGAAGCCAAATCTCTCAAACTCAGGTCTAATGCCCTAACTGTGGAGTCATCCTTCCTCCTGTGGACAGCACCATGGATTCCAACAGTCCATGACTGATCTACAGAATATGTTGTAAGTGGAAAATAAAATCAAATAGGCCTTAATGATGACCTCTGTTTACTACCATGAAGCTACCAACAGTACAGTGTTAGCTTAGAAGGTTTTGTGGGTATATGATTTTCTACCACCCCTCATATTAGCTAAGATACGTTTTGTTCCGTAGTCTTCCACAGTACTGAAAAAACTTAAAAAAAAAGCCACGTTATTATATGCAGACATTACAGAGATAAATGATCCAGTGTCTGTATCTGATGGCACAGTTACACTGGAGTTACCCAGACTGGTTTGAAGTAGGCTGCAGTTTTTTAGAATATGTTGCCTCTTTACTAAAAATTGAAAACTGAATACTTTTATTTGAAAAATACTTCCACAGTGCTCATGAGAGTTCTATTTTGGATTTTTATCCCACCATTGTTCTTGCTGTCTGATTCTCCCCAAACAGATTACATTGCATATAATTTTTACCTCTTGCTGAGCTGCTGCAATGAATTATGGAATCCATTGGTTTCCCATGGGAAATGAAGTCATAAATATCAGTACCCCAGATATTTCAAAACTGAAATCTTTAGTTAAAAGAAAAAAAAGTAAGAAAGGAATCTTTTGCAAAAAATAGCCAATTTTCCCTTTTCTTTTTTGTGAAAAATGGACTGATTTTTAGCCTTAAATATGTTTAACATAGAACAAGGTAGACATAGCAGATAGCTGCTTACTATGTTGTTGCACATAAACCAAAATTTAAAACCACTCTGATCGTGTTAAGCCATGATTTCAAAAGTCTGCTCAGCCAGGGTGCATCCAGGAGAGTGAATTCTCTGATGTATTGCTCTGCATCCACTTTTACTGGCTGCTTTTTAAATTCTTCTCCCAATTTTTAGTAGGTCTTTTTCTGAAAGGAAAAAAAAATGGAATGGAATGAGTTCCTTTTTTTTTTTTCCCCTACAAAACAACTTCTACACCAAAATCCTATGCAATTAGAGTGGCTTGAATCATTCAGTATTATTCAGACCATCTGGATTAACTATATAACGCCATCCTGTCTATAGCAGACTCCCTTCAAAAGTATTATGAGAAAAAGCAAGTTGTTCTGTAAGGATGCATTTTGGAAAGGGAAAAGAAAGTTATGGACATGGAAACAAATACATTCATCAGCAGATGATCAGGTAGCAGTTGGTTCTGTGTAAGAAAATGCAAAAAAGGTCCAATCATAATGCTTGTCTGACTCACTGAATTTGCAAGTACCTTTAAAACAAGAAGGTAATTTGCAATTACCTTTTCATTTAAAATTCACTGTACATAACCCAGCCTGATCCCAGTCACACAGATATCTGAAGACTCTGGACACAAAAGTTGCTTCCTATCTCTGGAGTCTCTGATGCCTGTGACAATTAAAGATACAGCAAATGCCATGATTATACATACATAAGTCTACATTAAATGAGCAGTCATTGGTAACAACCAAAGTGCATCTTATTATGTCTATATGTCTTAAGAGTTTCTTGCTGTTGGTTAGTTTGGTCTTACAAAGACAGGTTAGATTACAGAATTTCCCCCTGAAATTTAAGAGAAAAAATGTGAACCAACCACTGCTAACAAGAGTGTGAACCACTAAACGGAAAAAGTACTTTAATCAGATAATACTGGTGTGACAGACAGCAGATGAACTATTGGTTGACTCACCATGGAGCGATGTGTTGTGGTACGACATGACTACTGATAATTTTTTAATGAAATTTTCAATTCTGGTCAAATTCTGCTTGTTTTGCTCTAAATTTTACTGTCCAATGCCTCTTAACAATGAACATTTCTGCTTAGTACTTGTCCAATTGAGTTGTGATTTAATTTCACAGATAGATCACTTGTTCAAGCCTTAAAAATATGAATATTGCCAACATTCCTACCATCAGTTCTTCCATTGTATATAGAGTTAGAAAAATGTACCCACTCAGGTCAGTGTACTCAGCACAGAGTAAGAAGAAAGAAAATTTAGCTACTTCTATTTGATCTGATCAGGAAATACCCAAATAAAACATTACCGGGAAACAAAGCATGCATCATTCTCATTCCCGGTGGAATTTGGAAAATGTACAAACCTTATTTTTAATATTTTCATGTCAGAGTGATTCCTTTTATTAAAAATATTGATTAAAATTCCTGCCCTGTCCCCTGACCTCTCCCCCCTGCCTTCCCTCTAGACTAAAAAGACTGTGATGCAGGAAGAGTAGTTGCCTCCTGGCATTAAAACGTGGACTGTGTGCATCCATCTGTTCAATGTAAATCATAGACCCTAGAGTCACACGAAATGGTGACTCACAATCAGAGGGAGATGACCTTGACTTGTCAAGACAGTCCTGAAACTTTTGTTGTCATTTGTGACCCTTGATGATTCTTTGTCTTGCCTTCTGAAGGGCCTTAATTTTTTGTCCTCTGGAGAACTGAGATCCGTCAGAAGTATTTCCTTCTAGGAGATAACTTGCCATAGTGAGTCCTTTGATTGTGTTCAGTAAAGGCTCTCCTCCTTTTGGCTGCTGTTCTCTGTGGCTGTCCCTCTGTGGAGAAGGTTTTTGGCCACCCTACAGCCATCGTCCCTACAAAGTCCTCTCAGATGCTTTAGCCAGCATTCACATCCTCTTGCTCATCCATTCCTGCAAGAAACATTAATGTCCTGTCCTTTCCTGCCTAATCCCACAAAATATTAAGGACACGTGTATGTGAGTATATTTGTGTGAGAAGTGGTCCACAAGCACTTTCTTCTGTTGTGAAATTTTGCACCACCGAGATATGCAAAATTGCCTCTAAAACAGTTTAGGGTGCTGAGCACTCATAACTCGTACCTCCAGAAGAGCAGTGAGGGTGTTCAGCTTGCCTGGGTCTTGGCCACGGGGGCATAACACAGGAAGGATTTAGTCATACCTCATCCAAGAAATATTTTGCAGATGCAGCTCAATGACGGCATCTGGACCAAGAAAGATAATTAAACCAGGACAGAAACAAACTCCTTTCATAACCTAAAGAGAATTTGACCAATTGAGTCCCTTTGTTTGTATCAGCTAAACATTTGTGCGGGGAAATCTGATGGTTAGAATAAATATTTGGTGCCTACTTGGTAATATTCATGAAATGTATTTACATGTTTAGATTTTTCCGAATCTGCATACCTAAACTTCAAGCATATGTGCAATCAGCTTCAAGTTTTCCAAACAAAAAAAGACCAAGAAGGGGGGGAAAAATAGCATCTGCTCCTCAGCTAATCAAACCACCCAGGGAGATTGTCAATAAACAGTGAAAGGACCGGGTCCTCCTGCCGCTCCTTATTTCCTACGTGTCATATTCCGTAATGGCAGTTAACTGAAAGCAGATCTTTGAGGATTACACACGAGGGCTTGCTGCTTTTTGGTTTTTTATATCAGAAAGGCCAAAACGTGGTTGAGTGGGAAGCACTGGCAATGCACTGGGGTGAGGAGAAGAAAAAGTGTGAGAAGCAGCTTCCTGATCATCAAAGTGAGAGGAAGGTAAAGAGCTGCTCCAGGTGTGAGAGTAGAGTCCCCTGCCGCCACTGGAGAGACCCTGGTGGGGCTAGGGGAGCTGGAAATGAAGGAATGAAGTTAATAACGGGAATCAGAGGGTGACAGTATTTTACTTTTTTTGCCTTTGTTCCTCACCTTTCAACTCTTTTTTAGCTGGCAATAAATAATTAATAAAATAACTTATTAATTTATTTTTAATGAAAAAAATACTTTTCACCAAACCAAGTCTGTTTTACCCATGAACATTGATAATTTTATTGGTAATTTTGGTAAGCTTTTCCATCTTAATTTTTTCCCCCTATCCTCCTGAGGGGGAGAAGTTGGAGAGGAGTGCGTGGCCGAGGCCAACCTTCCACAGAAGGAAAGTCATGACAGCAATATATAAGAGGATTTCCTTGACAAAAACAATGATGACATTTTTGAATATCAAGTGGCAGTCTATGGCTACATGATATAGTTTACAGTAAACAACTGGAACAAACCATCCAGTGTGTGTTCTGAAGAAAATGCCAGCTCTTACTGGCATGCCTAAGTATCCCTTAAAAAGAGTAATTGGCCGTCTTATTTAATAGGTTCTTTTGCATGTTGAGAAAGAAAAGGTGATTTCTATCTATGCTGTTAGAGCAACATTTTGAGTGGATGGAAAGCTGACACCTTGAATTGAAAAATATTATAGTATACAATTTGCTTAATGTTACATGCTGTTTAGAACTGCATCCTATATGGGATAAGATTGAATAAGAAACATGCCAATATAGGGAAAGGTGAGGAAAAAAGATGACAGCTGCTTTATCCATTACCATTTCATACTCAGAACAGCCACTTTTGGGTGGGTTTTTGTTTGGGTTTTTCTTGATTGCTTTGGTTTTTTTAATCCTTTTTTTCCCTGCCTTTATTTTTATTGAAGATAAGGCTCTCTCATGGTTTTATACAATGCATAACATACAACCCTGTCAGCTTGTATGTTATGTTATGCTATGTTTTCCCCTTGACTGGTCAGCATGTGGTAGAGATGCTGTTATGTTAAAACCGGTGATGCTGGAAAGACTCAGCATAAGCAGGATGGAAAGCGGTTGGGGTATGAGCAATGGACATTTTCCCAGTATAATTGTTGCAGGCTCTCCCAGTAAGAAGACAGCCTGTGCTAGGAAGGAAATGGTGGCACAAAGAACCCAAACCTGCTGCCTGTGGAGGTAAGGCGTTGCTTTCATTTCTTGTACCCGGGTTATGTGCCGCCAAATTGGTGGCAGCAGCTCAGTGTGACCACAGCCCAGTGCCCACTGTGCCTTTGTAATCCCTTTTCCATCAGATCAGGATGTGCCATTCTGGGCTTTATGACATGTGGGCTGCAATGGGGAGGTTGTGCCTAAACAAGGTATTTTGGTGTCAAACCACCAGGCCACTCTGGAGTTGCAGTATGCTGTAACGCACTAAGGAGGTTGCTGTAAGGTTACCCCACACCCTCACCTTGGTTGTAAGCCGAGTTTAAACCAGTAGCCAAGATGTATAGAGAAATTACTTCAGATTTATTTACAGAGACTCATTTGTTTTGAACTAGCAGTTTTCTATTGTGTCAGCAACTCTCTATTGCATTTATTTGTTACTGTGACATTAGGCAAGAGTACAATCCTATTAAACCTGTACATTACATTTCACAGAATTGTAAGCCTTTTTTATTTCACAGAATGAGACAAAATATGAATTCTTACTGCTGAAAATTCCTGATACAGCAGTCAAGACTAAAAATACTGTCACTCTCAGAGTAGGAGCTTGGTGAGGTTTTTTTAAACCTGTGTATTTTTTAATAATTTAATACCTAAAATAAAATTTACTGGGCTTTTCCATTCATCGGGATAATAAGGAAGGTACTTAGACTTCTACTGGTTGAAGAATCGAGAGGAAAGTTATCACTCTGTTCTTTTCAGCTGGCATCTTGTCTAGCAAGGAATTTGTTTTGAGTTTATCCTCTGTTTTGCAGGTGATGCCTTAAATTGTAGCTTTCCTATTTTCCAGATTCTGTACTGCCTTAGTGTGTGACTCTGAACTTCATGTGAAGTGTTAGCAAGTTCCCTTCACAGCTTAGTTAGACAAAACAATCCTTTTCCAGCCTGAGAACCAAGGACACCGTTGCAGCTTCAGGCCCAAAAAGTATAATCCACAGCAAATTGAGGGGAGCAAACTGGGAGGATGGGACTTCATAACCTGAAGATGGGATTGGACTATTAAGCCCAGTATGTAAATGGACCAAAACTTATTCAAGTGTGAAAACTCATGACCGAGGTGTCCACCTTGGGTCCATCTTGGGTAAAGCCACAGCCAGGCTCTTGTGCTGCCCACGGTGTCTCCTTTGAAGGCCTTTTAATAAACACCAAATTTATTCCTTTAACTCTGTCCAGCCTCTGTTCCAGGTAGCCTCTTTAGGCATCACAGGTAGACCACTGATGCAAGGTTTTAAAACTGAGATTAAAATGTCAATTCTTCCTAAGCCCATGCTATATCCGACCCTCTAAGCACTTAGATGGCTACAGAGAGATGATGGCCCTGGGATTTCCCCACACATTCTCAGGGCCAGCTGAGGAGCTTACTCTCACTGATCCTGCCAAAACCCTCAGCAGACACATTCTTCAGAACATCCTCAGGTAGCAAAAAGCACTCTGTTGAATCACAGTGCAGGAATGCTTTGGTTTTCTTTAGGGACAGTGAACTTTTTGAAGCATCAGTGCAGACTCTGAAAATTCCACGCGAGTGAGTGATCACAGAACACAAACTTGCTTCCTTTACTTTTTGTGAATGCCTTGGTCATAGGAAACAGATCATGATTGGAAAGAGTGTTTAGCGACACAGGCATTTAGTCTTGTCCTCATTTAGAGCAGAAATGGAGGAAAAATAAGATTTCTGCAAATCCCTTCCAAAAAGGGAGAGAATGGGAAACCAGCTTTGAAAGTCTTTTACCTCTGTGGTGAGAGTGCATGAGACCAGAGCCTAAAAATGCAGCTTTTTTTTCTGCTAACACTATTAACTATTTTAATTAATATGATGGATTCACTGGAAATTATAAAGGAATGAGAACTTGGCTTTCTCTGAAGACAAAAGTCTGTGGTACTGTTTCAGGCCCTGAATGGGAACCCAACAAATTCTAGTTCATTTCTCGATTATGTCATGCCTTTGATGTCACCTTGTACAAATCCTTGTGTCTCTACATCTGTTCTATCTCCCATAAAAAGGAAATAATGCCTCTTCCCCTTGGAGATGTTTTGTAAGGAAGTGTTTGTAGGGCACTTCAATGTTTTTGTGATCAATCCCATTGAATTTCTGGGGATGAAAAGTCTATTTGCAAAAGATAAGATATGATTACAAGGTATCTTCAAATATTTATTTAGTGGCTATTCTATTTGCTGTGACACAAAATCTGTTGAAAATTTCACCTTACCAACAATTTCTATATTGTTTATAATACATAGCAGTGCAAAGTTAAGTTATGACAAATTTTGGGCTTTAAAAGAGTGACTGATATAAAATTCTACTTGTACTTCTCAGTGTGAGATTGTTTACAGCAATATGAATTTTCTGAGGCAAACTTTCCACGAGGCTGCACTGATTCACACAACTACAGATCTGGTCTGTTGTGTCTATATTAATAATAATTTTACTTGAAGTTACAGTAATTTTAAATGTTGACAGCAAGGCTATTTGTTTTCTGCCATGCACTTGTATCTAGCAATGCCTGAATATTTACATTTTTGTCTCAATTTTGTACCAAAATAATGTGACAAATTAGTGTTTAGTACAAAACAGTTGACTAAATTTAGTAATAATTTTCTTTTTTATGGGTAAATAATTATGCAAATGGAAATGACTGAACCTGTGCCCTATTATTAATTTTTATCCTTTTCAAATGTGTAGACAGTCTTGATTCTTAAATCCTGTATGGAAAAAATAGTTACATCAACACACATTTTATTTGCAAACTTGCATGCTGTGAATCATATGTGCTAACATGGTAATTGTTTGAACAGTTGAGATATTGGATGATCTTCAAGGTCTTAGCGGGTGCAAAGTTGGAGATATGAGGAGTTCTGTGAGAGTTAAGCAAGGTTTATCAAAGTTCAATGCTGAAAACATAAGATGACACATATTTACCTTTTGGTACTTCTTGAGGTAATTTGCAATTTTTTTTATTTGGACAAATATTTGCATTAAAATGTACCTGCTTTTCTGCTTCTAAGGGAAGATTTTATCCATCCTAACTCTCTAATGCAATATAAAAAGACTGTGGTAATATCAAATTCTAGCTCTGGTGAATTTCCCAGGATAAAATTTCCCTGTGGAAGCATGAGTGCAGAGTCCACCAGGAAGCAGGGCTGGGGAGAGACAAGTGGCCCTCAAGACTGGGGCACTGCCAGCAGGGGTACCAACAACCCAGGAAATTCTGTGGCAGCCTGGTGAGGCTGAGGCACGGCTGAGACAAGACAAAAAGACTTCTCTAAGGCAAAGACAGGATTTTGAAGCTCTTAAGCAATCCAGTACCTCCAAGGTCAGAAGGCAAATTTTCACCTGCTTTGTCCAGGGTGGGTGAAGAAAGAGAAGGCAGGGTTCCCTGCTACTATTCCAGAGTCCAGGCTGAGGTTTCAAAGTGCTTCCCATCCCAGTGTAATTTCAAAAAGTGAGTCATGGTTGCATGTGCACAACATGAGACACCTGAAAAATGCCAGCTCAGCCGAGACCCTGAGCGTTTGATCTCTTTAGTTTCAGTCGTCTCAAGATGGAGAAGAAACTTGGAGCTGGGAAAGTACTCAGAGTTTCTACTCATGTTTGAAAGGGTAAAATTAATAGTTTGTACTGGCTATTTTTTTTCCTAATCCATTATATAAATATCAGGCATCCCCCATTCCTTGTGCAATAACCCTGTTTTCATGCACAGGAATATCATATCTTGAAGGAGAACATGTTTAACAGCAGACACCACTGTAGGTTTCATATTATAAACAAATATTTTTCAAACTTCTTTCTGTCATTGACTTTTTTGAGCTTAAGTATATTTTACATTACAGTGTTTTACCACAGGTGTCCTGGGTTTTAATGCAAGTTACTTTAAATATATGTGGTTTGTGTATGAATACACGCTACTGTACTGTTGATCTCTGTTGAAAAATATGAGGCTATATCACAGCAGTGCATTTTCCCTTCAGAGCAGTACCTTCTTCATCAGCACTGGACATCATCTGTGGATGGTAGCTCACAAGAATGAGACACCCTAATGTGGCCCTTAGTGAAATGGATCTTTAATTTTATTTTTTTCCATCAGTTATCATCAATAAGCATCTTCACTAGGACGTGCAGAAGTCAAGTTCCTTGAATTGTGCTGATGGCAAGTCAGGAAGATCTGGTGAAAGTTATATCTAACATAAATGTATTCATATTTACAACATCGGAAAAGAAAATCTCAACTTTATAATCAAAGTTAGAGACCAGATTCACAGTCATGTTTGGCTAATCTGTCATCTCTCCCCACCAAAAGTGGTGATTTTTGTTTTTAATATTTTGACTCTGAGCTCTTCTGAAAGGATGTGTGGGGGTTTTTGTAAATATTGTAAATTAAATGCTAAACATGATGCATTTTAATGGGGGAAAATACTTGAAAATCTGTGCGTTACTGTTCAAGGAAAATCTTATGTTTTCTAAAGAGTTAAGCGCATTACTAAATGCTGATGAATAGAGAAATATAATGCAATATGTAGGGGGCCTTTTGTAGATTGAGATGGTTGTACTTAAAGTCTTTTAACATAATAACTATTGTAACATTGTTTTGAAATGTTTTACAGAATTTTGTAGCTGAGAGAGAAATAACCCAGAGCTCAGGGAAGACAGAAAACATCTTGTGGTACAGCATTGTGGGAAGGCAAATTAATATATGTGAATGTGACAAAGTTCGGATAACAAGTATTTTGTTTCCACTGATTAAAAATTGAGTAGAGGAAGACTTTGCTGAGATTTATAAAATAAAAAGTGGCCTCTTAGCTTTTAATACAAAAATATCTGTATAGAAGAAAGGCTAGCATTAAAAAAGTCTCAGAAATTTCTATCTGATCATTAGTCAGAATTGGTCACCGGTAAGAAATCAGGTGTTGCTAATATTTTTTTTTTTAATGCAAGAGGACCCAGGATCTGGCAATAATACTCCAGTTCAGAAATCACTTTGTGGTGACAGCTGGCAAACACCTTCTTTCTTGGTGTCAGTCCCAGTGATGCACTTGCAACATATGCTGGAAGATGAAACAAATACTGTGTGGACAGCTCAGAAAACCTCCAGTTTGTAATTTATTCTTCAAGATGACTTCAATTTGTTTGCTACATCAAAAAATCACCAGAAAGAATAGCATGCAAGACAAAAGAACTGGCCAACAATTGCAATTTGGAAACTGTGTAATTCCCTTGTGTGTTTCTCTGAAAATTGTTCCTTTAAGAATAACAGTGTTGTGTCAGCAGTCTCTAAGAAATCACTGTTAAGTTTCTGAGATGAATGATTTAACTGACATAGTTCAAAAGAGAATGAACTATGTCAATAAATGGTGAGGTGTCAGTAAAGGGGCCAAGAAGACTGCAAAGGTTTAAATTGTCACCCTAAAGTAACTCTCATGATATAAAGAGCATTTTCTTTTCTTTGCAGCTTATCAGCATTCTTATTCTTCTAAAAAAACAAGTGGAAATTTTGGAAATATTGACATATGTTAGAGTTTTCCAGAATTATTCCTGTTCGGTAACTATCATGTTGCAGAGAAAGTATATAGTTGATAAATTGAATAATTTCTGTGCCACAGATAGCACATCTGTCACTCACATGTCACTCACTTGGGCCTGCACAAAAGTGATCAGAGAACTTCCCACACTTACCACCTTTGTCCAAAGATATTTCTTTTTAAAGCACTTTGTCATGTCTTTCAAGATCTATGTTAGTGGTTGTGGAAATCTAAATGAAGTCTCCTTCCTCCATTTATTTTAATCCAAAATGAAGGCATATATGTGTGTAAATAAAAATAAATATTATTAATTATAAAATAGTCTTTATAGATGTGTTTCAAAATTTAGATTTCCCAAATAAAACAATATTCCCAACAGCATTTCCCTCATTTAAAATTATTCATATGCATTCCCCAGAGTACTGGGAAAGCAGATAGCAGAGGCTTTTTATATACAGCGTATAATTGACAAAATCAGGTTCCCAGCATACAGATAAAAAGGTGTCCCATTTCTGCTGGATCCACTTTTTGAAAACTTGTGATGTGTTTTTTGATTCACTCACTGAGAGTGACGTTCAGAGAAGGGATGGGATAATTTGGGGGAGAGAAGAGACTTGTGTTTAGGGAAAAGTGATTACCCTGTATCCAGAGATCATCTGGGAACCAAGTGAAGACAGTATGTGGGTGGTCTGAGGTCAGCACTCCCCATTGTTCAGTCTAGTCTGTCTCTCAATAATGAACTAGTCATTCTGCAAGCTCTGCCTTTATAATAGAGCCAAGAATAGAGGGTGCTCATTTTAAGCAAGCATCTCACTGATGCTCACATTTGCCCCCACTGAATTTCAAGGATGCTAAACTATTGCTTCTGAAAATGCTGCCTTCTTTTTCTTACCTGTTCTTCCCTCTGAGAAGAGGCAGGGAAGCAGAGATCTTCTCCTGACATGAGGAAGGAGAAGTCCTTTGCTGTGGAAATGTTGGCAGGTCCAGATCTTTAAGCTGGAGGAAGGTTTAGGCTGAGGAACCTGGCATGCGTGGTGCTGCAGGCGTCAGCAGCTGGTTCTGCCTCTGAAGCAGCAGCTGCTGTACCTGGGGCTGAAGCGGGGCATGCTACGCTTTAACAGGGATATTCCTAAACTTTTAATCTTCTGACACTGTGTCTGTTGCCTTGGAGAAACAGTGAGCTGTGAGTAAAGTTATCTAACAGTTTCTGTCAAAAAATTTGTCACCTCAGTGGCTATTTGACTTAGGTAGTTGGGAGATATTTTTCTGGACACTGTTTCAAGGCCAGAAGCTAATGCTATTTTACAAATGTTTTTCTTCTGTAAGCAGCACTCTAAAGGGGTTAGGTTTGGTTTTGAGCATTATCTCAGACAGTTTTCATAAACACATTTTGGAAGATGGTGGCTGGGCTGGTATTGTTGGAAAACACTGTTTCCCTTTTGTGAAATTTTATTCTAAATTATTATTTGAATATGTGTATTGGAGCTTGTCATCCTAAAATCCTTGAACACACAGAAACATTCCAGAATTAGAGAAGATAGTGCATCTCTGTGTTTAATAGTCCTGACAGACTTTTCTTCCAGGTTCACTTCTAACTGCTCTTTTATCCCTTTTACTATTTTGGCTCCAAAATTTCCTCTAGCAATAAGGTCAATATTTTAATTACATGTCAAATGAGAAAGTATATACTTATGTTACCTTTAAACAGGCTGTAATACATTCATGTTCTTCAGAATGAGAAACAATTATAATTGTTACCTACTCATTCTCTCTGTGCCATTTATGGTATGCTCTACTTTTCTAATATCATAATTTATTTCTTTCTGAATCGATAGAGTCCTAATATGTAGTAGGTCTCCTACACTGCTCATCAGTGGCATCACCTCTTTTTCTAGGAGACAGAATGCCACAGGGAAGTATTTTAACAAGATGCTTGCGTTGTCCTGGTCTGTGCTAAACTTGGAGCTGGGAGTGGAAACAACTCATCTAATTTCAAGGGCTTTGATGCAACCTAAGAGTAAGACAGTTCTGTGTGTACTTTTCTCTGACCTTTTAAGTTTTAATGCATTAGTGGAGCAGAATATTTGTCATTTTCCAAGAGTGCAGGCCTGATTCATACACACCTGTCTGAACAGTGTGGGGACCGTCACCTCCGGCAGTCACAGCAGTTTTCCACCCAGCTTCAAGGGAATGCTGATGATGACCAATTTGCAAAAATCTAGTGGTGAGTGTACAGAGGGAAGTGTGTGTTTATATCAGATATTTTATGCCAGATTCTGCTTCATTTTAAAATGACATCTGAGTGTGTGTGAAAGGAGGGGGAGATCAGTATCACAGGACATTGAGAACCTTGAAGAGCTCTCTTTGTGCCACATGTCACTATCCAACAGCTTGGCTAGAAGTCTGTTTGGGTCAGGCTTCTTGCTGGAGTACCCAGGCTCCAGACACACTCCCCTGGTGAGCTGTATGCTGTGGCAATTGGCATCAACCAGACTGCAAGAGCCAGTGAGAGCTGGCTGGTGAGCAGAAGGTTTCTATAGCAAGGACAACTGCAAAAAAAAGGAATATACATAGGACCTGGCAAACAGAGATTTTACTACCATCACAGCCTACTTCAGAGTAGAATTTCTGCTTGTTTCAAAGGAAAAATTGTTGGCTTTTTATCACAGCTGTAACTCTGAGACAGGAGGTGAAAATTCTTGGAAGCTAAGAAAGTTGGGTAAGTGCTTGTTCTGAATGGGTGTTTTTAGGAACTGTGTTCACAGAGAAGCTGTTCTCTAGGTGTATGTCATTCAGTATCATCATACTAATATTGATATTATGATTCCTAGGTTCAACTGAGCAAGAATTCACTGTATTTTCTGCTAGGCACTTTCAGTGAAACAGACACATCAGTTCAAATATTTTGGAGTGTTAGATATTCTTTAGCAAATAATACATGAATAATCATGTATTCAGGTCTTTTTCAGTCATCTGGGGGGAGCAAAAAGAAAGAAGGAAGAAAAGCAGGTAGAAAACTAACAAGGTGAAAGTTGGGTGATAGTTTTCATTTTACTTGAGGGGGGGAAATGGAGAGCTTTATCAAAATCAGAATTTTCTGTCCAAAGGGTTAGGTTTTACTTGTGACAGGCCTTTTGTCTAGATCTACAGCAGTGAAATGGATTAGTTCACTTAACTGACCATAATAATTTTTAGGCAGACAGGAAAACATACTTGCCTAAGAACTCCAGCTGACTAAACTGGTAAAGGATCAAGCCCATGGATTGAGACCAATACCTAAGAATTTTTTTTTTTACAGTGGTTGTTTGTATGTTTGCATTGTATTTAATTTCCCCAGCCCACACAGCAGACTAGACAGACAAAAGAGAAGTAGATCTGCAAGAATGCCACCGTCTACTGAAAAATACTGTAGGTCTGCCCTCTTCTGGGCAACAGGGTTCCAGAGCCTGCTGTGACAGTTTTTTGGCTTCCCTCATACTGTTTTCCACCCAACTGTGTAAGTTTTGCAGGCCTGTGAGGGAGACATCTCTTCCTCTCTTCTCCTCCCTGCTATCTCAAACTGTGAGATGGTCCTTCTTGCACCTATTAGAAATGAACAGAAGTCAGGAATTAGGGATATGAGGTCATCAGCTTGCTCGGAAAAGATAAGGTTGGCCCTCCTTCATTGTGGGCTCCTATGGAACTTGGAGTGCTCCTGAGGCAATGCTTTGGGATATGCTTAACACAGATCCCAGTCTCTCCATGTGTTGAATGTTCTGCCGAATCTTGAATGTCATTCTATAATGTCTTCTCCCAGGTAACATAAATATCTGTGTTAAGCCTGGATCAGAATAAAAGAATCACAAGGAAAAAGGAAATCCAAAGAAGGAAATCTCAGTGTAAAGATTTCCTTAGCATAAGGAAAAAGTCTCCCTAATTATGATATGTAGTTTCACCATTCTGCATCCAGAAATCCAAAATGAGCATTTGTTCAGAGCCAGTAAAAATTAACTCTTCCTGTCTCTTCCATGGGTAAGTGAATATGAACGCATTTCACTGCCTAGTGATTTTGGGATCTTCTATTCAGTCACTTAACACACTCTGATTCTCAGTGGTTTTGCAAACATAAAACTGGGGGAGTTTTGTGAACATTTCCTGCTCCAGACCACCAGACTCTGGATCCACCTGCACCCAGTGCCATTTGCAGGGCTTTGCAGTAGATTTAGGGCGCAGCCTGTACTGTGAGATGGCATGGCTGGCCTGCCTGGGTTTGCTCAGAGGGACATTGTTCAGGGCCTGATTGCTGGATTATCCCAGTGTCTGTGAGGGATGTTTGCCATCCCACATCACGGTCTGACATCTTGTTATAATCTACCTTACTTCTGCATGCTTTGGGAAGATTTGGCAGTTTTCTTCTCACTTAGACAGTGTGTATGTATCAAACCTCTGGCTGTGGATGAGAGTGCCTGGAATTAAGAACGTTCACACCCCTCATTTTCCTTTTGTGAAGCTCAGTTTTCACGGTTGCTTTCCAAAAAGACAATTTGCATATTTCATCCATTGTTGGTAAACAGATTATAAGGCACTCGTTTGTGTGCTAAATCACAGCAAACTGTGCTTTGTGAATCTGATTCTCATCTCCCCTTCATTCTAACCTGGCTTAACTCCACTGATTTCACTGGAATTACTGCTGATTTATGTTGTGAAAGTGAGGGGAGAATCCAACAAGCAAATTTCCCTTTTGCACATGAGCATGCCAAAAGAAGTCCTAATTTACCATTGTGAATCTCTTCCAATATAGTGCTGGCTTAATTTCTTTTGAATTACTTGGCTTGAATGCTACTGCAGTGAATCAGGCCCAGGATTCATATAATTATCTTTGTGTGCTTCTTTCTTATTTATTTTCTCTATGTATATTACCTCACATGAAGAATGAATTTACTGTCTGCTTTGCAGGTGACTTGCATATGACACTGTAAGGAAATGCATTTTTTGAAATCACAAGATCAGATCCCAAAAATGGGAATTCCAACACAACAAATCTTTGCTTCTGGTTATGTCATACTATCTAAATAACCTGTAATTTCTCCCCAGCTTTTTACAGTAGTATCTCAGTGTGTACTATAATTACTGAACGATTTTGCTGTAACATGGCTTTGGTAATAATGTGAAAATGCTGCTCTGCCTGTTCTTTTATCTTGAGAAGGATATACATAACACAATATAGCTAAATGTGTGATAACTGCTTACTCACACATAGCTGTGTCTAGCAATAACTACACAAAACTTAGTTTTCAGCAGCTTTTTCTGGTTTCTGTACGTCTACATACTTTTTGTAAATACAGTCCGGAAATTAATATACCCGTGCATATAAGAATAAAATACAATACGGATGAGTCCATCTTTTAAAAATCCAAGTGAAATATACACACAAACTGATAAATACCATACTAAAATCCATATAAAAAAACTGGCAAGAGTAAATGAAAGATTCATATGTTATGAATCTTTGTCAGAAAGGAGAATTTTCTATTTGCATGAACAAATTACACCATTTTGCATCATGCTGTTTGCACTTACTCTAGGCAACTTACAAACATAATATTGATGAGGAAAATCTCTACCATGATCCAGATTTCTTTAGTAGTGGGTTTTGTACAGTTGACAAATGAACAGGGCTAACACTCCTAAGTTACTGAAGTGCTCTGAAACATTTCTTCTCCCCCTCTGTTTGCTGTATACCCTACATACAAAGCATAAGATTAAAATCAGCTTGATGGCTGTGTTTCTGCAGCTGACTTAGGTGGAAAGCAGACAACTTCGTGTAAAAAAGTCCCTCAAATTCTTCTCCTCTAAGAGAATCCATGTGAAGAGGAGAGGAAAACCCTGTCTGAGAAGCAGTATTGATGGGTGTTTTCACTAGTGAGGTAAAATTTTGCTCCACACTGCTCTACTGCTACCCCGGAGTGGCTCTTGAGGCAGTTACCTGGATCCATGATTTAAGATTTCACAAGTAGCTCCTTAGGAACCTCCTTCCTGTGACAAAGAACTAGCTGAAGCATAAGTTAAAATAAGACCTAATTAACTTGGTCGTTACTGCACATACAGGAATGATTAGAAGCAAATCTGGAAGCAGGGAAAGACTAAGAGCACATACACACACACAGAAGAAAAAGAAGAGATGACCTGAATTTTTCACAAATAAACCATCTAGGTATCAGTTCCATAGAATGCCAATGTTAACATTATTACAACGAAAAATAATTAAACTACAGTGATTTGAAAATAGCACTAACTATTCTACCCAAACATTGTCTAGTGAGCTAATGACAATTATTGCCATTTCTTAGTCAAGCTCCACACAAGAGAGCTACTGAAAAATAATTTTCCTGAAGCCCACTGTAAGAACAACTATTCTAAATCCCTCAAACACATGAGATAGCAATGTGAACAACTTTAAATTAAGTTTTGAATCCATAATTACATATGCTAAGTAGGGAGAATAAAGATATATTTGAAATGTTAAATGCTTTTAAGCATTTCTTAATTTAGCATGTCAGCATGTCAACAGTATTTTAAATACTGCATTGCATTTTCAAAGAAGCAATGTGGTTTGTTGGGTTACACCCAACTTTGTACATTAATATTTTCTCTCTCATGCACTCATAAGCACATCTGAATTTAAACATGCAAACCATGTTTGTGAAGAAGTGTGGATGGATGGATGGATGGAAGGATGGATGGATGGATGGATGGACATCTGCTTCCCTTAGTGGTTTGTATAAATAGTATGTCTGTAAAAGCAGTGGAGGACCACAATTAAAGGGTCAACTGTTCCAAAAGAAAATAAACACTTTCTAATAGACTTCCAGTATCAGTTGTCACATACTGTTAACTGTATGTGTTCAGTGTCTGAAAAATAACAACAATAATTTTTTTTAAAAAAGAGGGAAGTAATATCTTAGTAATAATTGGAAAAGTCTAGGTTGTCTTTTGCTTCATTCCTGGAAGGTGCAGGGCAACACTGTTCAATTTCTCTGTTTCAGGACAGCATCTGCCACATTATAGGACTGGAACATCAGTGCACACAGAGGATAAGCAAGAAGCAGACCAAGAGAAATGAAATTGGTCTAATGCCAGTGTTGCAATGATTGAAAGGAACGAGCTACAGCACAAATACAAAAAACAAATTCTGGGATCTGCCATGGGACAACATGGAAAGCTGGAGGGCCAACTTTTTTCTCCCTCTTCACTATCAGAACTAATAGTATAGATACAGAGCAGGCTGTTTGTTTAACATGGTCACTTTCTGCTTGATGTACTTACTAGCAGGAATATCAAATAACATTGTCCCCTTAAGTGTTCAATGTACCCCTTGTGCTCCCTCTGCTCCAAGACCAGTCGTAATCAATCAGGCCACTAAATACCAGAATCTTTTCTCACAGCATCTAAGGCTTCACAGAGTATTTCACAAAGGAGAACAAAGCACAGAACAGCGACTGTGAAACAAACGACACACAGAGCAGTAAATAGGCAGTGGCACAGCAGGATATTCATACCACCAACCTCAGTCACCTGCTATGTTAGCTTGTGAGAAGTCCCAGGCTCTTTGTGTAGTCAGTGAAGAGACAGAGCTCTTCTATGAGGAAATTCAGAGAAGCAAAGGAAGTGTTTTCATCTGCTCCTTTGCTTGTGCTAGATAATTTGATGTGGATATTATAAATACTTACTATAAAGTAGTGCTAGGAAAACAACTGCTTCCATGACTGGAACAGGCACCACAGCCCCATATCCAATTGTTTCCTTCCTAAACTGTGGGAGAAATACATTCAAACTCAGAGTTGTCCTAGCTAGAGGAAAAAACCTCCGGGAAATGCCTCCTTGCCAATGCTGTGGTGGATTCAAAAATTCTGGGCAAGCACAAGGAATCCTCAAAATGTCTGTGAACAGTATTTCTATGTTGAAAAGAAGATATGTCTGCAGGAAGTAATGGTGTTATAGCCAGAGCTTTGTGATAGCTCAAAGAGCCCAGATTCTATACTACAAAGCTAAAATATCTTTGCAGTTTGGGTCATCAGTTTATGTTAAACTGAAACAGAAGGAGCCAAGTCTAGGCTGGACCAGAAAGAGAGATGTTCTGTTGTGCCTGTTAGTCCTGTGTGGCAGTAACATTCCAATATGATGCAAGGGAAAGGAAGGAATAAGGTCCCTGGATTTGAGAAGTAAGAAGGGCCAGACTGCAGCAGTACAGGTGTTGCTCAGAAAATGTGATGGGGAATTTTCTCCGGCACTCATGCTTGGAATGCCAGCTGAGAGAGGATATCTAAAACGAGCGGATAATCTGCAGATGGTGTTTTAAAAAAGGAGAGCCTCGTTTGAGAATACAGTAGAAATTATGTAAAGAACAGACCCAGTTCTCATTGTTGATAACTAATACTGGTAATAATCTAGTGTGAATCTACGTGAGTGCCTATTTCTGCCAGCCCTGTTTCACATCCAGGCTACAATACTGGCCAGTGACTTAATGGCACAATCTGGCCCAAGACGGGCATTGATTCAAAACAGCCAACTCAGAAATTAAATACATGGAAAGGCAAAAAGCAAAACAAAACTCCATGTGAAAGGAAAAAGATCCAAACAACTGATGGTCTTTCTGATCCCTGAATGGATGCCAGTTGTCCTGAGGCAGTGAAATGGCCAACAGATAATTCCAAACTTTGAAAGGCATCCATATCACTACTCGGTCAGGCAAGGGAAAAAGAAACAGCATATTAAAAAAACAACAAAAAAAGGAGGAGGGTTAAAAAAATACCCCAGCTCTCTGTCAACAGCCCTTATAAAAATGTCTCTTTAAAAAAATGGATCTCAGGATGGATTTCCAGTCAGCCCGTCAAAGCCACATTTACCCACCAGGTCTGTTGCCTACCCAAGCCAAGTTTACCATCTCACAGCAATCCTCGTGACTCAGGAAGCCAACAGGGATGACTAATGAAATTGCACTTCTGTGAACTATGGCAACAAGCGTGCGGGGCACAGTCCACAGAGGAATAAGAAGGAAATTCATACGTGGCCACCTTGTGTTTGCTTGCTTGTGGGGGAAAGAGGCCCAATCGTCCACACGCACAGGGGGAGCAAGCAAGCTTTCCAGATCAACTGGCTCCTTCATGACGAGAGCAGGACACGAGCCAGACATGTCACTCTCACTTTCTGCCTCTTTTATCTCTCGCCACAACTAGGGACTGCAGAGAGGAGATTGTTCTGGCTGGAAGCAAAAGGACACAGGTGGTACCAGCAGCTGCAAGCTCTTTAGCTCTCGTTGGCTCCACTTATTAGAACATGCATTGTATGTTTAATACATCGCCTCCCGTGGTGTGGGAGCAAGAGCTGGAGGCTGGGGGTGCTGCACCACGGTCCCTTGTATTGCTGGGGAGGGAAGGCAAGGTGGAGGCTGCTCCTAGTTAGAGATAATTAGAAGCTAGGGCTCCTGAAGAGAATTTGGTAACTCCACAAGAAAACCAGCTGTCCTTGATTACAGTGATATATTAGTCACTCTATGGTTGCTGTGCCAGTCAGCATTTTGCATACAGCAAATAAATGCAGAGATATTTTCTAGGCAGAAATACGTGGGGACAAAGTTCTATGCATGGCTTACCTCTGAGGTGGGCTGATTAGTTTGTTTATTTGTTTTTATTTTGCTAGCTATAAAGAACAAAGGATTTGGAGAGGTCTGAGCCAGGTCCTTTTATTTACTTTTTAAATCTAAGGATCACTATATTTTTAGTCTTGCCAAACTCCCTCTGTGTGTGATAATGCTGTTCACCTATAACACACATGGGGGAGGTTCTATCGTGAACAGTATGATTTGAATCAGTTTAAATTATCACATGCTCTGATAACTGAGTAAAATTTTATGAACCACTATTGACACCCATGGGAAACTATTTTCCATGCTGCTTATTTCCAGAAATATTATCTGAAAAATATTGTTTACTCCCTATAATCTGAATTTTAAAAACTAGTTGGTCATGATGTGTTAATCTTATTCAATGTTTTAAAATAAAAATCTGAGTAACTACAGGTCTAGCACTTTTGGCTGTGAAAGTTACTGGGATGTGTTTTCAGAGAAAATAATGAAAAAGTGTGGAAACAAATGGGGGAAAGGGGAGAAAAATGCAGCACAGGGTCATCAATGTAGATTGTTACCACGCTCAACTGATATTACTTGGTAAGATTTTCTTAGAGAAATGAAGTGCAGAAGATTTGTCGACTTGTGTATCAAAGGGGTGCAAAATTACCAAGGCATAAAGGGAGGATTTGGTCAAGAGCTTTGAGGTGGGGCAGAACAGGTTAAAGGGCATATGACAGTATTTTGTGCTGAAAGGGTAGGTATTGCAGTTACAGGTTCCGGCAGGCTCAGTCTTATGACAGGTTTTTACTTAATACTTGCATGATTGACCATGTCACATAAAGCAAGAGAGTGCTAATGAAGTTCCTTGGGGTTTCCCTAACCTTGGGAAACCTTGGCAGCAGAGATGTATAGCATGCATACCAGAAAGGCAGTATGGATTGGAGTCTTAATCAATGGAGGGAGAACACTGTGCAAGATGTGAGCAGTAGCATAAAGTGCTTGGTTACTTACCCATGAAGTAACAACGATTGCAGGTGCTTTTTTGTTAGAGCTTCTTACCTGGAAATAACAGAAGGGAAAGAATTGGGTGTGCAGTCAGTCAAGCACATCCGTGGCTGAAACCCATCAGGTTGATCCCATGGGAGAGGCAAATGCAGGCCTAGGATGTATTGACAATAAGTTTAAATCCAGAGTTCTCAGTAGGAAATCCATGCCTAGGTCAAACAGCTGAAAATAATTCTGATCTATAGAAAGACGTTAAGTTTTGCTGACAAAATGAAATAGCACCTAAGTTTCTGAAACACTTGAAAACTGGCATTCAAATACATGTCAAAATAATTGCAAACAATTTATTTGCCACATTCTCCAGACTCCCTGATTTTACTCATATTTTTGCTGTTCTGTTAAACCTAAATATAGTCTTAAGCACTTCTTCACCTATGCTGCAGAACTACTTTGATTTTTCCTCAAGCTTCTGTCCCATTCCCTCCCCAAAGTCTTTGTGTCTAACTGGCTGCAATGGGAAGCAGAAGAGTTGTAAGGAGGAAAGACACTCACAGAGGACAAAAAGAAGCTGGTATTTGCCATCAAATGAAAATAACTTAGCCAAATGCAATCAAACTCTTGATGGAGGCTGGGAGAGTTTCTGCAGTACCAGAACTCTTACCTGCCACATAAACAAGACAACACATGTCCCCTGAGCTCCTTTAGTCTCCCCACACCTCCCACTCCCAATAAGCTGTGTAGTCCTGAAGCAGTTTTATTTTATTTTTGAATGCAATGTGCAATTGTGTAATTCACTGTGACATAGTTAACTGTCCTGACATCTAATGTATGTCTGTATGTCTTTCTTTAGGAGATGTTGAGGAAACAGTATTTGAAAACTTACAGTTTACCCTAAACAGTCACCATTGGGATCTACCCTGATATCAGAGTACTTTTACTACATTGTGATATCCTCAGCGAAGTATTTTTCTAGTTCACTAAACTCTGCAGTATATTAAAATATATGCTGTCAGGCTAGTGTACTTCAAGTCTGGTGAAAAAAACCAAACCCTCCTCTATAAGTCACACCCAGCTTTTTTGACTCACTAATAGGTTTTGTTTGAGGTGTTTTTTTAGTATTGTTACCTCCCTGGCCTAGAAGATAAAAATGCCATTTACTAACCAGCTTTTCCATTATCTCTCTTAGCCGTCCCCCAGCATGAAACTACAATGGAAAAAAAGGAAGCATGAAGTACTTTAATTTCTTACCCAATGTCAGTGGATCGTACAGTGTCTAGAACCAAGATTTCCATGTGCAGATTAACATTTCCTGAGACATTAAGTCAAGTAATTATGAACACAGCTTGATTACTACATGTAATCAAAGCCAGGCTTGCTGTTTTGGACCAGTTTTTTCCAGCCAGAGTAAGCACTGTTATTAACAATTCTTGCTTTTCCTGGTTTTCATCTTGTTTACAGGCTGGAAAAACAGAAATATCATAAGTAACTGAGGGAAAACTAGGCTAAGTAGAAACTTGTCATGGATTTGGCCTCATTTCACTCACACCCTTTCCCAATACTGCAAATAGACTCCTGAGAGCAAGCATCAATGCCATGCAAATCTAATTGGAAAAGTAATAAACAGAAACCTACTTGGATGCTTTTCTTCCTGCTTATAACCAGGAAGCCACCTAGAAATTTAATCCATTTCACCGAGTCTGTTGACATGTTGACAAATAGGAAATTAGGGAAAAAATAAGTAAAATCATGTACTTTCTGATGCCCCTGACGTTTGTATTTCCTGTCATATACTGTAGTCATTAGAGAACATTAACTTGTATCTGTCTGGAACTTCTCCGCATTTCCTTGTGTCATATTCCTGTGCTATTTTATTCCTATGAAAGATAAAAAATTAACAGTCTGTAGATCAAGTAATTATAATTGTGAGGCCACAGGTTGATAGGGCCTATGGAGAAATGTCTACCTTTAAAAATGTAAGTATAATTACTACATTATGTCTTGGAATAAATGGGAGAGAGGGGGAGCTGCGGACTTCATGGCTATTGAATCAAAACGAGGAGGGAAGGAAACATCACTGGCTAGGGCAGAGATTAGGCAAAAAAAGGAAGGTTTAAAATAACTGTGGGGCAGATCCTTAAGAGTTTTCATTCATTACCTACCTCCTTTAATATTCCTGCTAACATTTCTGTTTTGGAGAGTTCTCTAGGCTGTGCCAGGCTGACTTTGTATCTCCAAGGCACATTATCTGTGCCACTCATGTAATAATGCAGCACTGTGCTCACAAATACAAATAAGTATGAACTCGGAGGAAAGCTGGTCTCTCCCATCCCCTTACTCCATAGCTGTCTGGAACCACCCCAGACCTCAGAAAAAGGCTTACATTTGATCCCGAAAAGTCCAGCCTGTAAAGGTAAGATGGTTGATTTTCTTTCCCCTGTAGCCATAGCTGTCCATCCTAACTTTCCTAATCTGTTTTCTCCAGGAAGGCATTGAGGAAATTTTACATGAAGGTGGTCTTTTGGGAATCAACGCTTGTTATGTTCTCCTCCTGGGGGATGACTTCCCTGAATGTGACTTGATCCCAAGAGGCGACTGTGCAGATTGAGCAAGTAAAATGCATACAGAGGTTTCCTCTCCATAGATGATGCCACAGTCAGGAACTGGCTAAAAGGAGGCTGACTGATCTGTTGCCATATTTTCAGGCTTAAAATGAACCCTTTGGAAACCTGCACCTTTGCAAAGGTATCCTTACTTGAAAATTACTCCTCTGACCTCTGCTGCCTTGGATTCCAGCTTGGAAAAATGGAAGCGAGGAAGACCAAGCAGGGTGGGAAGAAGGGAGTCAGTGGGCAAATGAAGAAAAGGGAAAACCTGGAGTAATACCTACAGAAAAGAGTGCAGCTCCTACATCATAGCAGGAAGAAGGTTAATGCATGGGTTATATGTATAAAACCACCATAATTTGGGAAATACAGTGGTCCTAGCTGCTGGAAGTAGAGAAAAGAATTTGCATGATGTCATGCTAGAAATACTTTCTGCTGCTCTTAATTTCATTACTATTCTTCCCTTTCTTCTAACTTGCTGGGCAACTTTAGACAAGGCTTGTAACATGCCAAGGCTTCTGTTTACTCATTAGTGAAGTGTGTACAGTAATATTACCTACATCAAAGGTTAAATGATTGAAGCTTAATTAATGCTTTCTTCTACAATATCTGTTGAAAGATAATACACTACTGCAATACTGTAACAGTAACTGTATCATTACAGTTTTTAAATTTTGTTATGCCTGCCCAACCTTTGTTGTCATCGTGATGTCTTAATATTTATTTCACAAAAGTAATTGAGAACTCTTTCAAAAAGAGGGGAAGGAAAGGGAAAGCCATGTAGCAGTAGGGAGGCAATAGCACTGTATTAGAAACACATACCTGTGATGAATTCCAGCCATATATGGACCCTTTCCATGTGGGCCTCTGTGGGATGTGAGCAGTACATCGTTCCTAGAGATAAGGAAGGATTTCTCTCACTGTGCTGCTGGTTTGTGCAAACACAAGGCCAAAGAGTGGGCCATAAACTAAAATCTCAGCTTTGCCTTGGATGTAGATGCTCAAAATAAAGTCTGCCTTTTGGTATTCCTAAAAAATCCCCGTCAGTATTTTGAGACATGCATTCATTTTTTTTACTACATTGCATGGAATAGAAAGCAGACCAGTACATACATCTATGAAATATGTGAACGAGAAAACAAAGGATGTAGTAAGTGGCTGGACTTACTTTGTAGCTGGATGAAATTTTGGGCCAGCGTGACTCTAAGGGACAAATCCTGGGCATTTGTTTTCAAATCTGGAAAAGGGAGAGGGTTTTTGCCCACATGATAATTTCCTTTCCTGATGGGACTGGACACCTGCCAGTGCTGGATCAGCTAAATCTGGGCTTGACCAAGCGTTTCACTGCCAGAAGCCCCGTTCCTGGCAGCATGGCACCCCTGTGCTTCTGCCCTTGGGTGAAAAGGCTCTTTGCTCCAGCAGGAATGGAACCATAGCCTGAGTGTGGTGAGTGCTGGTGGATGCCAGAGTTGCCTCCTGCAACTCTGTGTTTGTGGAGAAAAGTGTCCAAAAATCTCACTCTTTGCCTCACACCTGTGTTTGAGCATAGCGGTTCTGTGGCCTGTCTGGCACCTGCAGGACGGCAGACTGCAAGTTAATGAAAGTTTGCAATCAGAAAGATGCACCACAAAAAGAGAAAGTGAAACGGGCAAGCGAAATGGGCAAGTGATACTTCTTGCTCTGTTTGGATTAATAAAATTAAAGAATTGCTTGAAACCCAGTATGAAGGAACATTATTATTCTATTATCAGTATTAATATTTATATATTCTAGAAGGTAACTCCATCTTAGAAATTACATAGCTTGAATTGGACTGGAAGATTGTTCTCTTTAATTTCAGGGTAAGTTTGAAAGAAATTAGGACTCCAAATTTTGGACAGCATTCTGCCACCAGCAAGAGCAAGAGAAATTAAACAGGAATTTCTTTTTCTGGACCTTTGACTTCTGGAATATTTTTGAAAACTCTTGCTGGCTACTAATGATGTAAGAGTGAAAATTAGAGTATGATTTTTTAAGTCCTCAATTTTGCAAGCACCTTCCTTTAGACTGCGAACTCTGCGACTCCATATGAAAGTAACTGAGAGGGAATAAACAGGAAACCCCACAGTGCCATTTTTCTCATGATCAGAATATAAACTAACAAAGATTTCCAGGAAATAGAAATGCACTGCTGCCATTTCTCTCTTTATAGACTATAGCAATAAACCCCCCTTCCATTTCCACAGATAACCTAACCAACTTTCTGGTGGTTATTTCATGATTAAGACACTGATCTGAGATATGGGAGATCTATGTCAAATTTCTGGCCCTGCAATAGATTCCTGTGTGACCCAAGGCGAAGCAATTAATATTTCTGTGATTTCACAGCCTGATTGTAAAACAAAGATGTTATTTCTTTTGCCTGTCTACAGGGGTACATTGCCAAGCACCAGCAATGTAAAATTTTGAAAGGAAAATAATTCCCTTTTTCCTGCTCTTCATCTTCCAACCCATTAGTGTTAGTACAAGGGTTTATAGGGTCCAGCAGGTGGGCAAAACAAGTGGGCATTTAACCTGTATCAGGTCACTAAATTGGTGGATACTGAACTGAGGAGATAGTGCTGGGGACCTGGGGTGAAGCAAGAAAGCTTCAGCTGATCATCTTTACTGAGAAAAAGCTAAATGGAATTGTACCCCATCTTCTGGTTGCACATGAGCCCCACCAGCACAGTTGTTGTTTACAGCAGCGTCGCTAGACAGCCAAATTGCTGTTGGACTCAAATTGTGATAGACTCTAGAAATGAAAGCATTTGTTAAATGACTATTGTTCTGAACAGCTACTTTAGAATTGGATATGTTGATCAAAGAAAATATCTCTCTTTTCCACTTGGGACAGTGAGTACAGGCTAATGAAGTAATTTGTTGACAGTTGAAACTGCATCAACACTAAGAGCTGAATTCAGTTCCCTGCAATCCCAGCTTAGTGTTTTTCTCGGGGGGCTCTCTTTCCTCCCCACCAGCTTGAAGATTGTGCACATAAATTAAATGGATTCAAACTGTACCTTTAGTAGAATTAGTAAGTGTTTCTGCCAGGAAAACATTAATCTCCAGGGAATTAGTTTTGCACAGGGCCTCATAATACAGCACAAATGCAAATACTAGTCCAAGTATATGAGGTTATAAGTCAGAGGGAATAAATATTTCCTGCCCCAGAAAACAGAGGCATTCCCATTCTGCAGGCTAGCACTGCAGCTTTCAAAAAGAGGGTAATAGCCAGAAGTGGAAGTTTATGGGTTAAGCAGCCAACAGCATCCCCCACCCAAGGATTCTGCACTCCAAACCAGGTGCCTCTGCCCCCATCCCTTCAACCACCAGTCCCTCTTGTTGCCCTGCTTGAGGAAGCCCCAGGGCTTTAACAGCAAAAGAAATGTCACAGCTTCCCGTGGGCTTCCCTTGGTGCCTGCAGCTCGGTGTTGGTCCAGGCAGTAACTGTATGGTCGTGCAGGGCTGGCAAGACCTGCCCTTCTGCCACCTGAGCGTGGCAGGCTGCAGAGCCCTGCTGGGCCAAGCAGCTGGGCATCTGAGGAGCTGGAACAGGCACCCCATCTCAGACAGGCACACGAAGTGTGGGGCTCTGCCCTTCACCATTTGTAGCTGAAGGAATGGCTTTGTCAGTTGATTCCCGGCACAATTACAGAGCAAGGGCAGGGCACCTTCTCCTCCAGTGGAACTCTACAATCTACCTGCAGCATTACTATCTGTGTATGGTTGATTGCTCTCTGCTGGGGCAATCATCTTGCTTTAATTTAGGACACTAATGATATCATAAGATAGTTTGATGACAGTGTAATTCTTTCGATGTTTGTTGTTACTGGATATAACAGCTGGTTTTGATACTATAAAACACAACATTTCATGTCCTCCCAGGGAGTGGAACGGGGAAGAAAGAGGGTGGTAGCAGGGAGGCAAGCAGAGGAGGAGGGAGAGAAGGAAAGAGAAGTCATTCAGAGCTTGCCTGATCTGCTGTTTGGAGTGAATGATAATTTTTTAGTACAGCAAAGCTGGCAGCAGTGCTTTTGCTATCATGGTTTTTACCGTGCTTCTCTGCTTATCTCTCAGCATGACCACTGAAATCTGTGAGAGCACACTACGAGCCATGGTATCCTGTCAGGTTTGAAATTATTTCCGACAGGCTACAAAAACAATTGGGCCCTCACTTTGGCTGCTTTTACACTAGTTGAAGTCTAATTTATAAGATAGATCATTCGCTCCACTGGTTCTGTCCTTGATACTTCTCAAGCTATGGCTGGTGTTGGTGACTTTTGTTTTGTGATTCTTGCATCATCTGTGAGTTTTTTTGCTTTGCTTTGGTTTTTGGGTGGTTTCTTTTTGTTTTCCAGCTCATATCCCTATTTGATAGGCACAAATTCTTTATCCAAATGCATTATTTCCCTGCAAGTAGCTACTTCACTGTTCATATCAGCTGTGACCTTCACAATATATCACGGCCTGCCTGAGCTGAGATTTATTTAATACTCTCTAGAAAGCTCTCCAGTTAAATTTTAATAGTATTTGTTCTACCTTTGTGTATGAAATAGGAGAAAGCTTATTTTCCCTTTAGACTACAGGGCAATGCAAAATTACTGCTAGGGACTGCTAAAGAATTAAATAATAATCATTTAAAGCTAAAGTTTTGCTGAGCTCCATTGGACCTGTCTAGTTATAAGCCCACTCTTTTTTATGTAAAATTGGGTATTAAGTTGAAATCATACTTTATTTATAGAGAAATATACCACGAGACTGGGCTTAAATAAACTAACTGGGCTACTCTGTTCCCACCAAAATGCCTTTGAAAATCTCACCTCTGTGGGATTGACTGTAAGAATTAGATATTCTTTTTGATCCTTTTGTCTCTAGCATAGAACACAGTGAAATAAAATTTCAGTAAAATATGAAAAGTTAAAACTTGCACCTCATTTATGCTCCTTTGTGAATTGAAACCAGGTTATATTTTTATGACTACTGAAATATACCTATATTTAAAAATATTGTGTGCAATATTGCTTTCCTGGCGACATAATGAACATTTAGCATGTGAGACAGTCGGAGAATGACACCCATGTAAGTAAAACAGTTTTGTTCCTCTTCACACGTTTACTTTTCTACTTTTTAAAAATCCAAGGGTCCATTGAAAATCCATGAATTCTGTGCACTTTACATTTTTCAAATATTGTGCATTAATTGCATCATGAGGGCCTCTGATCCTTCAGCACTGAGCACCATACTTAAATGAAACATCCCAGCATGCAGCTCTTGGTATGTGAAAAGCTCAGTAAAAGGAGCACTGTGGTCAAACTCAGGAGGTGGAGGTTTCATCCTTCTTCCCATGTTTTCCTTGTGGTTTTCTGGGCCAAAGGACTCGGCTCCACAAAATGCCTTGTTATGTTTGATGGATTACTGCTGTAGCCTGATGCTGTTCTAGAGTTTCTGTTTAACCATCCATTAAGCAAGGTCTGTGTTACCCAGCGTTTTAGTGAAGTGCATGGACAAGTTTTTGATGAAAAGCATCCCGTAGCATATAGCCATTATTAATTGCTGGCCAGATCACTGCATGCTCTGTAAAGTGTTTTTAGCCAGGCTCTAAAATCAATGAGAAGACACAGGAACTTGAATTTGTTCTGTGCTAAAGAGCTTTCGTATAACATGGCAATAGTTTTTATGGCTACATGGGAGAAAATCCAAAGCGCAGAAGATGCCATGGAGATGCCATTTGTTATTTTTGCAAACACGATACAGATGTGTCATGTTAAGACCATTCCTCTCAATAGCAAAATTGTTCAGCTCAAGAAATGTGAAATTTCTGTTTCCACACTTCTCTTTCTATGATCTTTTTGACTGATTCCAAGGTGACAGACGACTGGGTGGCAGAATGTGTGATGGATAGCTTGATTATTTTAACAATTAAATATGTAATGAAGAGCTGGAAAGGTTCCATGTAAGTCTCATTTTCACCCTGGTTAAATATGGTGTGCATAATTAATTTTCAAATATGAAAGGGCTCCAGCAAGAAAAGAAATGAAAGAAAGTTGAAGAGATGGTGAATATTTTATCAAACGTCACTCATTCAAAACTCATTAATATACATAGTCCAGGAGTAACCATCTCTTATGAAGTTAAATGCAGCAGTGCTTATTTTCTTGGCAGACTATCCAGTTTATTGCTGAATGTAAAGGCTTAATATCATCTATGGACCAAACCCAAGCTTGTGTGCCTCTCAGAGAGGCCATCAGAAGGTGAAAAGTCACAGCTTTCTGTGGGGAGGTCAGAGGTAGCGCAAATTTAAAAGAAAGGAGACTTTGTCTTTTTGGTCAATACACAAGTTTCTTTAACAGTAAAGCTAAACGAGCCGCTTTTCCTTATCCACAAGGGATTAATCTTGTCTGCCTAGAGCCACCTCAGAGCTCTGACCTGAGAAAAAGAACTTCAGCACTTAGTGAAGTGGAACAGACATGTTTGGAAAGATTTCGACCTGCCTGTGTCAGTCGTGCATCTTGTGCAGAGACCACCAGTAAACCTCCTTGTCCCTTTGTGACCACTGGTGGCCAAGGATGAGTGAATAGTCTTGTGTCCCTGTGCTGGCAAGGTACTTATGTGCATCTGAACTCTGGACACCCGAATCCCTGCATTGGCCTTTCCCTATTTAATAACACAGTTTCCTCTTTCCTAAGCTGGAGACAGTGATTTCCCCATTTGCTTTCTGAGACCCTGGTTTACACAGCAACTGCTTAGAGGTCAGGAAAATGGCACAATGCTCTGTCACTCTTTTGGACTTAATGGAGATGATGAAAACTTGGACATTCATCCTGAAGGAAAATACATTACTTCAAAATTTATGTGTTCTAAATTACAATATTGAAAATGCCTCTCTCTGCTATTTTTTTTCCTGACTTTTTATTTTTTCATAATTGTGAAAATGTTTTCAAAAATAACCAACTAAATGTTCTATTTCAATTTGTTGGACCAAATCTACCTATCCCATTTGGGCCCTGTTCAGTATTCCTCTGAGCTCTTTGAATGCCTCAGCTGGAGAGGATGTGGTCTTTATCTTTTCCTAAAGGAACTAGGCTACTTTGTCAGACTGAAAGCTCTAGATATTCAGGTTCAAATATGAGCTAATTATACTGCTCCACATCATAAAACCAGGACTTTAAAAACCTGCTTTCTTTTCAGAAAATTAGCAGAGAAATCCTACCTAGTTCTATAACTTAACTTGTGAGCAGTGTGATTCATAGCTAGAGAATGCTTTGAAGATATATAGTGTTATGTAAATGCTAAGAAATAATAATTATTATAATTAGAATACTATTAACTATGGGAGGAGAGATGATTAAACAATGGACTTCATTATGAAATGCTTTTGAATGAACTAAGGCTGAGGACATTTATTAAATGCAGTGCCATTCCTCTGCAAAAGAAACATCCTTGCTCCTGCATGCTGCTTTCTGATCTTAGTGCACATCCTTAGTCTTTCAGCATGAATTAGATACGAGCAAGAAGCCCAGCATAAGGAGGAAAAATTAGTGTAGTAACAGAGGCATTATTGTATTCTTGCTGCCAAGAAGAGACTGGTTTTTATTCTCAATTACCCAATCATGGCCACCAAATTCCTAGATATGTAATCCAAGAGACTTTGAGCTTGTCAGTGAAGTTACAGGCAACATCCTGATCCATCTGAAATGTTAGAATTTTGTTATGTTGAATTTTCCAGGTGTTATTTCTTCTCACCTGACACTGTGGACATAAACTTCAGAATGCCTACTTTCTTTGCTTTTCTGAACATACAATTTTTTAGGAGGAACTACTCATCACTATGATTATCATTTACTAATTTTGGTTGCTCTAGTCCCTAGAAGGGACTAATCAAGCTAAGAACACCTCTGTGCTATGCGCTTTTATTTAGCATTTTACCAAAGCCCGGAGTAACTGAAAATAATATTCCAAACTGCAAGGAAACTGATCTTCATCAGCTTGCTAAAATAAGGATTCAGTCTCAAGTAAGGAGAAGTAGTAATATCTCATCCCTTTCCAATCACTGTCAGCCTACCAATTATGGACTCCTTTATTTTGGCTGTTAACCACAGTGCTACAAAGTTCCTGGTTGAAACAGGGTTTTATCTGTATCTCTGGGCATAGCTGCCAGAAGAAGGTAACTCCACCAAAATGGGGGTATTGAAAAATATTCCACTGGCTCCCATCAGTCCCAGTTTACCTTAAAATGCACTGCTGTACAAGACAGGAACTGGCAGAGTGAAGGGGGAAGCATCATATTTTGTGTAGACAACTGTGGCTGCATGAAATATGGCCCCTGTGGTAGTCAGGGGCATCCTTGATGTTGACTTCCATGGGCCCAGACTCTCATTGTCTGTGGCTGATGGACGGAGATCCAGGCTGGGTGTGGTGGGCCCAAAGGAGACAAAACTGGACCCAAGTGTGTCCACGGCTGGCCGGCCTTTATGGTCTTTATAGAATCTTCAATCTTCTTTATGTGTGCCTTTAGTTTAGGAAAATCTAGGCTCCACACATCATGAAAGTAACTGCATCCAGGAAAGCAAACTGAGGTTTGGGGCTCCTTCAGAGCTCTTTGTGCGAGAGTTTGGATGGGTCATTTCTCCAGCATTTGTGTGACTGGTCAAGCTCACATTTTGTTTCTTCTCTGTCCTCACTGACTTTATTCTGCTGCTACCAAGTTAATGCTGAAGCTTGTGTTCACTTCACAGATGGCACAGACAAACTCTGTTCTTCTAGAGGAGCATCATATGCCAAAATTTTTGGTTCATTTCCATCAAATTGTGTTATATAACTAATAGTAGTGTCAGTAATTCTCCTTAAGGATCTGAGTTATTACCTGGTATCTCTGCAGGTTACTGAGTTGGATCTAATGATCAAAGAACTTGTTGATCTTCCACATATTTTTTGTAGCATTTCTTATGGGCTTCTCTGTAAAAGATATTATTTTTGGTATGCAGTAAATTTTATCTAAAATTGCAGGTTTAGTTGTTGGTATGTTGGTCTTCTATAAGGAAAACCTGTTCTAAATGTGTTCTCTGTTATTTGCCTTTGATTCTCATTTGCCATTTCTTCAGTTCAGGAATGTCTTCTGTTCTTTAGAATATCTTAAGAAATGCTGAACTCCCAGAGTCAGTTGTCCAAACACACTGATTTATCTACTTTCCCATGATTCTGTCACTGAATCCAGCTCGCTGTCCTACAGCTATGTGGAATTTATTGTAAAGAAAATCTTAATCTTGCCAATAGATAAAATAATCTTTAAAAATAAGTAACTTCTTGAGAAGTGAGACTGTAATTTTTAAGCAGCAGCATGTGCTGTCAATATCAGCAAGAGACTGTGCAGCCACTGGCTGGTGATAAAACAGAGATCAGTGATTCCCTCAGTCAAGGTCACAGACGATAAAGTGAGAAAGGCCCAGAAGCAGGGGCAGAAAGTCTAAATATCAGATCAGCTTTTGTGTCTTTCAATAGCAAAATGATTTCAATATTTAACTTCCTTTTCTGCCTAAACCTTCAAGGTCCACAGTGGGTAAGAAGTCACTCAAGTTGTCTTCTTCATCAGTTTTAAATCATTCCAAGAGATGCAAATCGCCTCCTAACAGAGACCCCTCTTGAGCTGTGTTTGCTTTTGCAGAATAATAATAAGAGCTTTTTAAAGCTTTCCACTTCATAAAGGGGCTAAGATGTTCTATTCACTTTGTCAAGTGACTCTTGAAAGAATATGTGGTACCTTTGGAACATTAAAATGAGAGATAATCCTTTATTCTGCAGGGATTTTGAAACCAACATACTGCAAATTATAAAGAGCACCTTGAAGAGATTTGTTGATGTGAGGCTATTATGAAACATCATTTTTTACAGATTTTAGCTCATGTCAGGAGCAATTTATTTACAATAATTGATTTATTCCAACAATGCTTCTTTTTAGTTTGATGGTGTATTGTCATTATTTTTAAAATATTCGTATTGTGCCCAGTCCTGACTGGATGCTCTTTTAGAATTCAGTTAGCATTTTTGACTAAATACTCATTTTAGGACTGTGCCAAGATAACAAGAAGCAAACACTTGTGCCAGGGAAAGAACTACACCTATGCTGAATGATGTATCTCCTCTAGGTTGCATTTAAATAACTATCTGTTTAATCACAATGACAAAATCCCAACTGTGTACTGCTTACATTTCTTCTTAGCTGAAACTGGCAGTGCAGGGATAGGGTCTAATTACCAAGAGTGTCCTTCCAGTGATTAAATAACATAAAAATTCCAATAAAGTGTTTATTTTCCAGCAACATTTATACTAATCTTAATAGACCTCTTCCAACTGCATCCCAAAGACAAGATGGTTTGCCAAGCAGATGGTGGAGAAAAGTTAGGCTTGCCAAAACCCCTAAAAAATTCTATTTAATGCCAAATTTTGAGATTTCAAGACCTGTTTTCACAACAATGCAGAATGAAACCAAAACCCCCCGTGATTATTTACACATGCAAGCAGTGACTCCACAGTAGCCTCTGTCTTACCTATTGTGACTCTCAGTTGAGATGTGAAAAATAGAAGTATGAAATGTTGGAGAAAAAAAAAAAAAAAGGAGATAAACAATGCAAAAGTACCACAAAGAAGAAGACAGTAGTGTCTCTCAATATCCTATCCATCACTCTGACACCTGTAGCATGTGATGGCTTCTGAATGCATTCTGGTCATGAGCCTGAAAGGTGGTTTTTAATAACTTCATTTAGAACTCACTCTGCATGGATTCTAAGAGCAAATCAAACATGCCTGGCTTCAGGATCTGGGTCTGTGGTGGTATTTTACCACTGTTTCACTTAAGGTAGTATTTTCTACTAAAAATTCAAATTATTTTCTGTTAAAAATTCAATCTGCTTGGCTTGTAGACACATCTTGATGGCACCTGAGAGCACACTTTGTGATCTGTGGTCTGCAGACACTGTAATTAGGGTGTCATATTTTTAAACCATCCTGATGATGTGCATCCTTGGAGATTCGAACAAACTCTGAGAGTTTCTGGTGAATTTATGAATTATTGACTTCAAGGGCTACTAAATATTTGTGGTTTCTTAATATTGGATAAGAAAAGAAATTTCAACATTGTCTTAGAAAAAGGAAAGAAAAAAAGTTTTATTCCATGACCTTATCCAGTTATTTTGCACTTTGTAGTTTGGAACTACTTTGCATAGAGACTCTTTTTCCTCTGATCTCTATAAAATGCTCACCACAATATAATCCTCATTTGAGCCTAATGACATAATTGACATCAACTGCGTGCATACAGATTTCTAGCATGAAAAAAAATTGCCAAGTGAATGTCCTGGTCTCCCAGTTAGTTGTACATATGTGTACAGGGACATACATACATGATTAAATATGTGCTTCTTTGCATCTGAATGCACATTGGAGATTTTCTGTATATATTTTGAGAAACTATTATGCAAAAATAAATGTTGCTACATGCGTTTGTTTCTGGTGGAGAAACACTGAGAATTTATAGAGGGAAAGGCAGGCACTTGGGTATCTTGCCTAGCTTAGAAGAAGAGACAAAAGTTTCAAATATAACCATTGGCTCTAGGAGACTCAAACACCTACTACAAGTCAGAGGAAGAAAGAGGACTGTAGAACATGCCTATTTTCATCCAGTCAAAAGGCTCCTTCTGGCTACATGTAATGCAGACAGAACTGATTCTGGAGGAGGTTGTCTTTGCAGCTCATTGGAGATACCAAATGAAAAACACAGTTTGCTTGTTCACCAGCATTGCCCTGTACACCAGGAGAGCAGAGATGCGGGGGAAGGTGAAGGAGAGAACTTTGGCTGAGCAGAATCAAGGAGGGAAAAAAATTAATTGAGTCAAGTAGTCGACCAGCTGTCTTCACAGCACCTTGGCTCCTGAAAGCCCGAGTAGAGTTAGGATGCTGCAGTGCTTTACAAAACACTCCCTCACCTTGGTTTTAAAAGGCTTCATTTCGCCTTATCACATCAAAGCAAAGCATCTGCATGTTTCAGTTGTGGGGCATCATGTGTCTGGCTCCCCTCTGGCTCTCACTAATCCCCTGGATTATCACAGCTCTCTAAAGCGGCTCTTAAAAACCCTGTGAAAATAGGACTCCAAGTGGGTGTGTGAGAAGTGGGGACTGAAGCAATAAGGCTGCCTGTGCCTATGGAATTAATATAATCACAGCCTACATTACCCAAAAAAGGTGTTGAAAAGTCTGCTTTTGCCCCAGCTGATCCCAGACAATACTGGCTCTCAGTCAGACAAAACAAGATTGAGTCTGGTTCACTCATTTGCTGGAGCACATCTGAACTGCTGCTACGAGTGCGCGAGCACACGAGGCAGTGCTCCTCAATGATCTTCCATCTTTCAGATTTTCTTGCTCACTTTTTCAAAGTCACCATCTGCAAATCAGGGATTTCTGCAAGGTGATGATGCCCTCCCAGGGGGGCTGTGGTTTGTGCAGGGTGGTCTTTGGCACAGGCTGCAAAGAGAGGAGACGATGTGGGAAACCTTTGCTACGGAGGTGGCATCCGACTTCTGTTGTTGGTGTCTGTCCCTTCAGAAATCAGGGGAGGAGATGGTCTCAGGAGATGGTCTGAACTGCTGTCCCAGCAGTTCAGGTGTGAAAAAAGAGGGCTCCAGCCTGTACTATCAGTCCAGTGCCTTTCGTAATCCTCAAACCCACTTCAGAGAAAAGAAGCCAAGCGATGAACACAAAAGGCAAAGGTTTCACTGTGTAAAGGGCAAGAATTTTATGCAGACAGTATGGCTCTTCCCCTGTCTTAGATCTGTTGGCTGCTCATTCCCAAATGAAAATATAATAATCCCCATGAAAGTCATGGTATTGAGAACTAAATGATAGTAAACCCTAAAATCTTCAGTAGTTCATGAGATTTTTTTTTTCCTTTTCTCTCATTTAAAAATAAAACAGATTATGCATGTCTGACATTGACACAAAGTCTGGAGAACTGACCCATAAAGTAATTAGGAGAGGAATTCACCCTCTGCTCTGCCCCCCTCCCCAGCTTTTCCCATCTCAAAGGCAGATCAGATGAAAGGCAAGCTCTGTTTACTTCCTGATCTGTCTAATTTCAGTAACGAGGACCATCCCGACTTCATCTTCCTGCAGCTGCCAGAAGTGAAACTCAAGAGGCTGCCCCAGGCACTGCAGCACCTTCTCAGAACTGCTTGACCTTAATGGATTAGCGTTTCCCTGAGCAGGTGGCAATATAACAAGAGGAGACAAACTTTTACACTTAGGAGACCTCTGGTGAATGGCATCAAATTTCAGAAGGTTGAAGCAGAGCAAAGAGACTTCTGATGCCTTCCCACCTTAACCCTGTGCCACCTTAACCCCCTTGCTATGCACATAAGTTACAGCTTTCCAGTTAGGAACCTAAGTCCATTTATTAAGGAATCAAAGTGAAAACAGTCTTATATTCTTAACATGTCTTACCCTCACAAATCCTGTTGAATTAAAGGAGAGAAATGGATGCTTTGATTTCAGTCTACTTATGTCTGAGGGTCTGAATAGAGTGTTAGGAGTATTACTTTAGGCTCTTCATTTTGCAAGATTGTGTCACAGTAAATGCATCATAGTCAAAGCAAAAACAACATCTTTTTTTGAGGTCGTAATTCTATCAAATAATTCAGGGTTTAAACTGGTAGTGCCAAATGCATTGTACTGTATGCTCTCAGGAGGTAGAAGAGCAGAAAAAAATTGCTGGCTTATTTTAAAAAAGAAAAAAGTATTTGTTGATTCCTCCTACACACATCAGCCCTGGTAACAGACCAGATTCTACTTTATCCTAGTGTACTTTCCACTGTCTACTATGATCTGTTTGTTTAAGGATTCATCATAATAATTACAAGTCAAAACTGTCAAACAGATGTCCAAGATCTGATAGCCAGGTGTCAGTGACCATATCAAAACCAGAGACAGAGATACCTCTACTCAGGCTTCTTTACCCTAGCTCTTTATTTGCTCAGCACCTGCAGCTCCCACTATGATCACTTACAAGATCAGATTGTGCATGTTTTCAAACAGGTTAGCTGCTAGATTTTCCAATCAGCAGCTAAGAAATGTGAGATTGCTTTTTACCAGAATACAAAGGAACATTTCAAGGACACAGACAAGGCAGTAAAACAAGAGCAAGCAAATGTAGTGATAAAATGTCTTTTTTTGTTATAAGTAAACCTGCTACCTTCTGAACATTTTGTTCTTGTCAATAATGTGTAGGAATCTTACGTAAATGTGCATATGCATATGTTTATGTATTTAATTTTCTATATGCCTTTGTGTCTACTATTACATATACCTGTGCATATATGTGTTTGTGAATTTTTAATCCACATAAGATGCTACCAGATATTTATTTACGAGGTATTTATTTTTGGGCTCCAGTAGTTAATGCATTTCTTCTTCAGCAGAATAAGTTTTGTGTATTTTAAAGTTGTCATGTCAAAAGAGTTCAGTGGGAACTACTGACATACTGTTCACTTAAAACCTGCAGTCATTCAAGATCAAGGACGTTGTCCCTACAAGAAAATAATGTCCTGAGAAGCACTGCTTTTGGTATCACATCATGTGTTTGTCCAGTGACATCCAACTGTTCTGAACACATCTGGCTCTGTATTGTCCTGTCCCCAAAGACCCGTATCGCCATATACCGTTCATGAATATTAAAAGCACGATTATACTTTTCACCCCAGCATAGTTCATCTGTCTATCCAGATATGGATGTCAGCTATTTTAACTGAAAGTGTCTCTCTGACTGGTACCTCACATACTCGTATAGTATTTGCCTGACTTTATGAATACATCAAAATTGTAAAGCTGCATGTCCTACATGCATGTTTTTGAATTTTTTTAGTAAGGGTGAATTCCCCAGGGCCTGTGCAAAGCAGGAGGAGAAGTAACTGTCAGACAGAAAGATCAGAGAAGATGACATCAGTGGATATCTCCCCTAGACTGGGGGGGCCCCTCAGACAGCACTTGTTCATGCTGTGTCCGTGCTGGTTTTGTGGGCAGTGACACAGCTTTGCACATATGTCCACCTAAAAACCCCTGTCCTGTCCTCTAGAAGATAAACACTACTGTAGAGCTCAGCTGTAGAGGCCAGAAGGTTTCAGCATGTGGCTTGATTTCACTCTCTACACAGTGGCTCTCCATGCCCTCAGACCTCCTCTGTGGACACCCCAATGGGTGCATCTCCTGCCCAACATACTCAGATGCTTTTCCTGCAACATATTGGAAAGAGTTTTTATTACACAAGTGAAGGAAAGGCAGAAGCATTCAAATTAATACACAGCACATATCCTTCAACTTCATCAGAAACCTCAGATATATGTGAGAGTCAGGGAAATCCTGGAAATTTCTGGCACTCCCTTAGATTTGGGGGTCCATAAACTAATTAATGGAGGGTATCATCTCTACAATGCAATAGGTAGATTTTTAATTTATGGCAGATATAATAATGATAGTTTCTTTCATTAAGTTTTAGTAATAATCTTTATTTAATAATTAATACAGGCATAATTTAATAGAGTAGAAATTAAAAGTATTCTTCATTTCTCTGTAATGTTTCAGAAAGCCCTGTCAAAGGACAAACGATAGCAATTGCTTACAAAATACATGCATTAGTCAGGTTATATGTAGACATTTACTTTGCAATACCTAAGGGCCTTATCCTGATGACAGTTTACAACACTGTTACTATTCTGCATAGTAAACTTTTGATTTGTCAAAAGAAACCAGTCAGATATAGCCTGCATCCTTGCACATTAGAACTATAGGATATCGGCAATAATTTTTGCTTGAACACAGAACTTCACGGTAATGGTTGGTCTGATTTCACCCAGAAATCCTTCAGCAGTCACCATTTAAATTATGGTGTCAGTCCCACTGAATAGAACAATATCTCTCTTCTCCATAGTTAGATAAGTAAGATTTTTTCCATGAAGGTCTATGGAGACAATTCCCACCAGCAAAGGCTCTGTTGGCTAACGAGTCACGTTATTAAGTGGAGCACGCGCAATTCCCCAAGTATTTCCACCATGGTGTTACACTGACAGGTCACAGTCTTGTGGTATTCAAATTAACAGTGCAGATAAGCCATTATTCTGCTGTGAGGTTGCTGCATCTTTCAGAGGTTGTCCCCAGGCCAAAATGAAGCTTCCACCTTCAACCAAAGCCTTTAGTTATGCCAAAAGCCTTCAACAAAAAGCAGTAAAGTTGTTCTGACATGATCAGTTAATGAGGCCTATGTATCTTTCCTTAGACTATGGTTTGGTACTTAACTTTTCTTCCAAAATCATAACATGATAGCAGTTATGATTTCCCAGCACTTTATGATTTTGGTAGAGGAAGGATAAAATAACTTCCTACAGCTAAAACTTAGCATAAAGGCAGTTAAACATTGTTTTACATCCATTCCAGAAGTTAAAAGGAAAAATAAGAGTATTTTTCAGTCTTTATTTGAATTTCTCATTGTTCTGCCATATAAAGGACTCTAAGGAATTGGTGCATGACTACACATACAATATTAGGATGGGTCTTCCACTGCAAGTGAGTACTTGCTGTCTTTGAAAGAGCTAATTATTATGCTGTGTGTATACCAAAATATTTGGTTTTCCTCGTAACCATTAGAGACCATGGCATTTTTGGTTCAGATGCTTCCTACCCACAGATGGTATCTTAGTTTTGGCTGGCTTTTCAGTCAAAAAACAGGAAAGGAGTGGCAAAGAACTCTGAATTTTTAATAAAGCAATAATGGCTTTAATCATCCTTTCTCAACAGTTGCAAAAGACTGAAACATCAAAGAAATATAAGTAAAAGATGAATAATATATAGCAGAAAAAAAAAAAAGACAAAAGTTGTCTCTTAGCTGCTCCCTTAGAGATGTTCTGTTTTCCAGATTCAGACCCAAATCCACAAGTGGTCAGAGATAAAGACTGGGAGCCTTTTACAAAGAAGAATCAATTCTGAAATGGAAAAGAGATTGGATCTCTTTCAGGACAAAATTGTGTAAATTTTGCACTTTGCAGACTTGAAATGTTGTAAAACCAGCTGCTAAAAATGTGTCAGTGGGGAAAAGGCCTGACTTGGGGAAAAAATCAGAGTGGATAAAAGCTTTGTGAAAGAAACCTCTTTCCTCACCTTAGGAAAGATGTTTATTGTGACATGAGCTGGCATTTGGAGCTCCTGTGTGTTGCACCATATTCGTGCACCTCTCCTGATGAGAAAAAAAGAAAGATATTTGCATGGAAACTTGGTCCCAGGCCTAATGAAGATAGGAAAATACTTGCTTTGATTACTGTGCATGCAGATGCAGGGTCTTTATGCCCTGTGGATCAAGATGATCAAATTCATGGATGTAATGAGCTTATACAGGAAACATCGCTCCTGACACCTTTAATCCAAGAGACCTTTACTTATATTGTCAAGAAGCTGGGTATTTTTATAGTGGTCCAGATCTTCAGATGTTGAAAAAGACATCTTTTTGGTGGATTTTCAGAACCAGAGATTTGAGAAAACGTGACTGTTTTATATTTCTCCAAAGTAAACATAAAAAGACTTGAAATTGGCATGGATATGAGACCTTAGACTACTACATATAAAAATACCATCTTCTATAAATCTAAGGATATTTTTGTTGCTTGGCATGCTTAGAGAGATATAGTGCTCACTTTGGGGCTTTTAAATTTTACTTTTATCCTGTTTTCAAAATTACTTTTCATTGTTTTAGGAAAACATTCAAATAACTTCATGACCATCTTACCTCCCAAAATTCTCTGATAATTACCAATTGGCTGCAGTATGCTTTTTTTACTTCCTGCCCTAAACTACCATATAATGTTACATCAGGGTCTGTCCATCAGCTGCCAAACTTGTCCTTGTCCCTGTCCTACTGACAGGAGACATCAATACTCTGTATCAGCCCCTGCAGCGTGCCTATCACATCCTCACATGAAGGCATAGGGATCAGGTTTCTTGTTGCCAAATGTCAGCTGAGAAATTTATCCTCCCTAAAGATCTGGGTTTATTTGTCGAATCTAGCATTTTATTTGGAAAGCTTTCAGGGAAAAAATCGTAAAAGAACCTCTCACCATGCCAGTGGACTGAAACACCTTCAGGACTCTTTCCCCCCCCTCTTTTCAACATTTCTCTGTTGCTTTAAGTTGTCTAAGGCTTCTGAGCACACAGTGAAACTTCTTTTAAAGAGATTTTGCTTGCCTTGTGTTTCTCAAACTCTCTACTCCATCTCTGACTCATTCCACGTGGGAGTATTTGCAAAACTCTCTGGCTCACCCAGTCTTTGATTGACGTCACCATTGTCTCCTTGCTATTTTTATCCACCTTGTCAGGGCTAGTAAGCACAGTGCAGCATGTTGATTCCAAGTCAATTTTTCATCAATGTTATGCAGCTCGAAGGTTTTAGTGATGTCTTTAAAGCTGCTTAGTTGATCTCTATGTGGAAGCTTAAATAAATGCTGTTTGCATTTAGGACTAGTAAATCTGCAGGATTTCTGTTCCTCATTCTTTGCCACCTCAGCAGCAGTAAGGTGCTTTGCAGAATTTCAGCCAGTGCCTACATGTCATTTATACTTAGTTATGTATTGGTATTCTCATGATTCATCACAGAAGAAGGAGGGTGGCAGGGAATTTGTGAGAAAAAAAGAGGATGAAATAATACAACTGCACCTTGCCACAGTTTTCACATATAACCTCTGGCAAAATCACTCAGTCTTTCCACCCCTGCGGTCCATGTCTGCAGCTGGAGATTCAGCACTCATTTCTCTCTGACTTGCAGAACTCAGTTCATGTCTGATGAGAGGTGGAAGAAGAGCAAAGTTCAAACAAATCCTGAGGGAGAACCTGAAAAGTGGAGTTAACCTCTATTCTGTTGCTGTCATCAAAAAAAGACCTGTAAATATATAGGTTACTATTATGTTTAATTAACTCTTGAAGGCTCCAGGCACTATGGCCCAAATCCAGCTTCCACCTCTGCAGGCTTTGAAGTGCTGGAGGAAGCGTGTCTATGGTAGCGTAATCAATTTCTTCTCACAAGGTGAGAGGACTTTAATGAAGGAAAGAATGATCGATGGGTGTTTGCCAGCATGCTTGGCTTTGCTTCACAAATGTTCTCACTGCTGGCATTAAACCAAGCCGGAGGATCCACTTATCCACCCACGTGTTACTTACTCGTGGTGGGAGGTAGAAGAACATGGCAGAATGAGCAAGAGACATCACATTTCCTTAGCTTTCTATCCCACCAAGTAATCCATTCCATTTCCCAGTGTACAGGTCTTACCAAAATGGCACCTTTTTTTCCTGCAACAATTTCTGGTTTATTCTACCTCCCGGCCTACTTGCATTGTGGTCCTTGTACAGCCCTGCAAGTAGTTGCAGGATTTTGCCCAAAGCATAGAGCTAGTGTCAGGGCCGGTGGCATCAGATGTACAGGCAAGTCTAAAGCAGCTCAGTAACCACTTGCTGAAATTCCTGCTTGTTCAGCTGCTCTGTGTGCTCAGATAGCCCTGATCAGCTGCTGATTGCTACTTCAGCTCTACTCCCTGCTCATGTGTGGAGGACTTCCTTTTAGACAGATTTATATTCTTGGCATGAGAGCCAAATGCTGGAGCAAATCTCTTCCAACCGATCATACTACGCTTAACAACTTCCGCTCCTTGATTACTGAGGAAATTATTATTAGAAAAAAGTGTGTAGATCTTTCATCGTGCCTGCCTTAACTTAAGGGAGGTCAGGAATGGTAAGGGGGGAGAGAGATTTGAGCAATCATTTAACTGTCTTAAAAGCTCTTATTCCTCTATTTTCTCTATTTTGCATCTTGTCTGCTATCTAACTACTTCCATATCAAGTTCTTTAACTCAGCATGCCACCTCCTCTGCAGGCTTTTAAGATTTCATACAGGTCTGTGTCTGAAAGTGCAGTTGTGAGACCCTCTTTTCTCACAGAGTCTGTAACTTTCAAAAACAGATGCATTGCAGCTGAAACTTTCATCCACACCTGATGTATTCCACTCTTGTCCTCGTGATGTCAACGAAACTGCACACCATACTCAGGTTCACTGCAAACGCAAGTTTTTTCTGAAGCTGGTGCCTAATGAGCTTGTTTGCAATCCTCAGTAAAATATTTGAAACTAGAATAACTAGAAAGAGTTCAGGTAATTTCAGGTGCTTACTATTGTGACTTGGGCATGTGTGTGGTACGAGGTAAGAGTCAGGTTAGAAAATAATATTTGATGCAGAATGAAGGAAGCCCTCAAGAAAAGCAATGAAAGTGTCTTACACCTGCAATATAGGACGGTGTTTCTGTTCTTTGGAGCAGATTTCTGGACCGGAGAAATACAAGCTCCTATTGCTATATTTTAGTTGATATAGAAGAACAAATTAGCTGGGAAGGTGTATGGATAGTAGGAGTTTTGTTACCATGGAAATTACAATGATTTTTAAACTTCTTGTAATAGGAAGAAAATCTCTTGGATGAGGACTCTGTCTCTTCTGTGGTGCTGAATTTAGACACCAGAATGGTGAAAGAAGCAGTCAAAATCAGTGCTGTCAGATAACAGCATTTATTGGGCCAAATAAATAGGACTAAGACCCATACTTTAAAATATATTTCTCTTCAACTTCCAGTGTCTTTGACTTCAACTTTAAGTAAGTAAATGCTCAGTTTCCTGAAGACTATTTGAGGTATCAGAGCCTGATCTTGTATGAGAGGTTTTGTGCTCAGTATTCTATTTGGGCAACACCAGAAGATCCAATATTTATAGGTTGAAATAATCTTTATACATGCAAATCAAATAGTTTGATAGCTAAATGCCAACAACTGTATTTGTAACTGATGACACCTACAATCCTTTAGGCTAAGACTGACAAGTCAAGCCTTGAGGCTATGCTTTTCAAAAGTTTAGGGATTTGTATGCATACTTCCCAGTAAGAGAAAAATAAACCGGGCACTCAGGTCCTATACTCAGCTTTAAAGACGACTTCCCAAATTCACTCAGCCTCTTCCTTTCTCTACCAACACAGAGAATGTTCAGATGCCTTTTGGAAACAATTCCTCTGAGAAAATGAGGAATTTAAACTAAACTGTGCTTAGATGAATGAATCAGGCTGGACAGAAAAAGAGGCAAAAGTTGTTCTCTGATCTTAAAGTGAGGAAAAAGACTGATCCTGAGGAAGAAGAAATGACAGGATAAGCTGATGGAGTTCTTCCCAACTCCCACATACAAGCTAAGTACAATGATCTGCCTCACGGCCCTAGAGGACTTCCAGTAGTTTGAGGGAGAATGGATCTGTTTCTTTTCTCCACAACAAAGTTTTCCAACAGCATAGATAATGCCCAATAAATGAGGTTTTTTTCCTGACTATTGGCTATTGCAATATTCCATTTTATTTCATATTTTCTGTACCATGTAATTTGGGCCTTGTACACAGTGTTAATACATGCAATAATTATAATTCTCCTTGACTGCATCATATTTAAAGGTGTAAGCTTCTCAATTCATCTCCTTGAGGCAGATTACCCAGGAGACAACCCGCACATTACAGATGGAGCTACTCTGATCCCATTAACTGAACAGTGAGGAGAGCATTTGAATCACAGACTCCAGAGCCTAGTGAAACCCTGATCTCATTAAAAGCAAAGCCGGCAAGACTGCACCATTGGGGTGCCACTTTGGGTGTGCCTTTGAACTTCAGACCCCATCCAAGGGGCAGGTGTTGAGTGGAAATGGGACTGAGACTTCGGGATGAGGTTCCTTACACCACATCCACCTGTGCCTGTGAACTTCTGATCCTTTCTACCAGACACCTCTCAGCAATTTCTGAAGGTGCCAGGGGGCTCAAACCACCAAAGTGAGGCGCAGAAGGAAAATAAAAGAGCAGACAACTTGAAACCAAGTGGATTAATTAAATAATCTATATATTTACCAGTGATAATTCTACAGTAAAAAGCCTCGGGGGTTACACATTTTATAGGGATTTCAATTCCTTAATTTGGAAGGTTTGAAGCCCTGAGGATTGTTACTCTTTCTGGTTTTTTAAGTGATTTTGTGGAATTGTCATGGTGCAGGCTTTGTCTTTTGGGCTGCTTGCTGTCAATACAAACATCTTTCAAGGACAAGCTCTAAGATACTCCCACTGTTGTATTACAACATGTAGCTCATTGATTTTTGTAGTGCTTAATGGTCTATAGGTACACATACTGATCTGGAAAATTAGGAAATCTGGACTACATTTGCTGCCTTGCCAAAAAAAATCCCTTTTCTGTAACTAGGATAAGAGACTTGTTTACCAAATTTTGAATTTTGTTGTCTCATCTACTGCTACGGTGAAAAATATTCTGTGTAAGAATTAAGTTCTGATTATTATATGGTCATGTGTTAATTCTGGATGTGAGTAAATACATTGCATCTATAGATTGAGTAACGCTACTGAAGATGAACAAAAAAATAAAAACCATATAGATCTCACTTACCCTTGCTCTCCCTCCTTCTTTGTCCCAAATGACCTCCTTAAAATCCAATAATTTTGCACCTTTATCATTGGGAAACACAAACTCAAGTATATTTTTGTTTTCCTCTTGGCTTTCTTTTCCCATTCACACCTCTCCTCCCACCCTTTCAACTGTGCTTGTCAGAAATGAAAATTGAATATCCTGTTTGACTGGTAGGCTTTTCCAAGGCATGGGTCTGGAATTGTAACATCATGACAGTGGATACAGAGGCATAAAACTCTTCTTTCTCCTGCAAGGAACCTGAAAAGGTTTAAGATGAAAATGTCGGTGAATCAGCTGTTTAAGTAGAAGTGTAAGCTGTACTCAAACTCCAGCTGGACATTTCTGTATGGAAAAAATGGCAGCAAGGTTAAAAACAGTGGCATTGCAAGTGTACCTTGAGCCTCAGGAAGTTCATTTTTCCTTGTTATGATACCCCTGTTAGTGTCCCTGTTAGTTTGAGTCTTTCAGTACAACAGAAAGAAATTGCAAATCCTATAGAAAACCCAAACCCAAACAAAAAACACCCAGTTTTGTTATTTCTATTTTTCTTTTTGGACAAAAATGCAGAAATCTTTCCACACCAAGAGGGAACAGGAACACAGCATTATGTTTTGCTTTCAGGCACTTCAGGGATGGAACAAAGCAAAGGCAAACTAAATGCCTAAACTAAATGAGAGTTAAACTTACCTTAGGGAAAAAGGGAATCAGAAGCTAGAAACAATATTTGCTTTTAAGCAGTGATGTGCTATAGATAAGACTGTTTTGTCCCAGCCTCCGATAAGTACTCTGTCCTTGAATGCTCCCACAGGAGGGGAGGAGGAGAAATCAGCCAAATAAGTAACATCTCCTGCCATTTCAGTCACAAAAATTTTGCATGGCCAAGGTGAGGTGAAAGCACTGCTTAGAAAGCTGGCACTATTGCATTGCTGTGAAGGGGATTCATCTGTACTACGTTATATATTCTTGTAAGAATAGGTCAGACGAGCTCTGAGTGGGTGGGGGAAATGGCTCCTTTCTGGAGTGGGGTGCTGATGCTGCTCAGAGGAGCAGGAGACCCGTGTGACAGACGGGAGCAGCTGCCTCAGAGTCGATGGGAAGGCTTTCCCAAAACATCAGGCAGGTTTAGCTGCTGGACAGTGAGTCATAGCAAGCCAAACACAGGAACTGCAAAGACATAGTGGGCAAGAGTGGAGTTGGATCTAAGCTTTTTCCTTTCTTTTCTGTGGGGGAGTTTAGTGGTGGAGTTTTGTTTAGTTCGTTCAGATTTGGGGTGTGTGTGTTATTATTTATTTATTTGATCTGTTACCTATTTGGCATATGTGTTTTTAACAACTTCTTGTTTTTAGTCAAGTGAAGTTATGACTTTTTTCCCTATTTTCTCCATGAATCTCCTTCAAAAAACGGGCAGAAGAACCTCAGCTGCAGCTTCAGCTGCAGTTATGTTTGTCTCACAGTTACACTTCCCTGGAAATAGGTAGGTACTTTTTCCTTAAAAATGTACTCTCTTTTGGCAGATATTACTGCATTATTTTGACAGTGTTATTGTACAATGAGTGTTAGAGGCTAGCAGACTCTGTGGAAAATGTCAGTATACTGTAAAAATACCTGTTATCTTAATAAATCCAATTAATTGCAGGGGCAAAAATTATTTTTATGGAGAATTATTGTAGCAAAGGAAGGGATAAGCCATTGCTCACAGCAATGTTTTAGCCTCTATCCAGAGAGTCAATGTGTTGGGAGAGATCTGAGGCAAAGAAAGCGTCTCAGATTTCCCTCTACTCTGGTTGCACAATTTCAGAGAGATGCTTCCTAGATCCACTCTTAACATGTCAGGAGTCCTGGGGTGGCTGTACCTGCATAATGGTTGTTTTATTCCTTTTTCTAAGAGAATTACCGCAGAGCTGGAAGAGACCAGCTCATTACATTTCTTCTCCCCATATCCCAAGCAGTATATCAGTTTAGAGACTGCCCTAGTGTCTTTCCTGAGGTCTTCAGAGGCCACACAGCAGAGCTTCTGTGGAACTGACACCTTCTGTGCGTGGTAGGGTTGAGTTTTGTGCCAAGAGGCTTCTTCCCTTTATGCAGCAGAGTGGACAATGCAGGCCAATAAAAACATGCATCCATTGTATAGCATGAAAGAGGCTCCTCTGCAAAAACTGTTGTTTGTTTTCTTTTATGTCTTCTCTGCTGCCAAACACAGACTTCTTCTGCTCCTTCTCTCTCATCACCAGCTCCACTCAGTGTGCCTCCTTAGCACGCTCTCTGATGGTGACACACACTCCATTGAACCCTGCTGGAGTCTGAAATTCCCCAGCATGAGACAAATAAACAGCGTGGGTTTTTTCTTTTTTTTTTCCTTTTTCTTTTTTGTCTAACTTCCCAGACTGACACGCTGTAAAATAAAATAAACAAGGATTTTGAAACCTGCGTTGATCAACACTGGTGTGGTATGCAGAAAATATGTTGAGAAACAAATGCTTTGAATTAGGACAAATGCAAAGGCTTAGGGCTGATTAATAGCTACTGCAGTCAAAGACTTCTGAGATTTTTTTCAGTGCTGTGGGCCAGGATAGAATTTCAAACATATTAATTAGAAATAATGTGCATGTTTGTTGCTGAACCACTAAGCAAAGGAAAGTAAGTGCTAGAACAGGCCAAGAAATACTTTTGGATACTCTGTCACAAAGAAATCAAAGCAAGAGTACCACTGTCAGCCTCTGCATTAATCAGTCTGTAGAAGTGCATGACTTTGAAGATAGGGAGGAATGAAAGACTGATAGACTAAGGACAGATTTCACTTGCTAGTCATGCACCAATATCTGGTGGATTGATTCAGTCTGATTGATGAAAAGCTCTATCAGGCTTCTGCTGCATCAAGATACAAACATGTCCAAACAGGTAAAAATGTTCATCTGAATAAACTAGTTGTCCTAGTGGTGTATGAATAGGATCTCTACAACAGCTGGAAGAAACCCTCACTGTAAAAATATTTTCCTCTTCGATGTGGTAATTTTTTCCTATTGATTGAAGAAATGTGGATTTATTTTTTTTTTAATCAAACTATCCACTAGGAATGGGTGGATTAGACACGCTTTTTACCTCCTCCTTGGACTGGGTTTTCACATGATGAAGACAGAGGTAACAACAGAAGGTTGTTGAGCCTCTATTACCTCTTCAGCCAAAATTAGTCAGAGGTGAGGAGCTGGCTGCCAACCAGAAAAATCAACTGCTCTCGTGAGCTGGTAACTGAGTAACTGATTATCTGACAAAGAAGTCTGGTGATTACAAAGGAAAAGGTCTCAAGGTATTTTGCCCTTTCATTTATTGGGAAGCAGAAGTGCTCTGCTACCTCAGTGGCTGTGGGAATGAGATGCCAGATGATGAAGGGAAATCAATCCAAGTCTATATGCAAGGGGAAAGGCAAAATCCTGAAAACCTAAAAGGACTCAGATGAATGCTCAAGAATGGGGAAAAATATCTCAAGTGAAGGCATATGCCTATATCACTATTTCCTTTAGCTCCACTTAGTTCTTCTCCTAAATCATGAGCTAATGGCATAAAAGCCCTTGGAGAAGCTGTTATGTTACAGGTTTCACAGCATCTGTGAAGAGGTGAAATGTGATCCAGAGCCTTTACAAAGCTGGTGAAAAATGATAAGCTCAAGCATCTGTGTTACAGTGAGGGAGCAGCACGGATCCTGGTTCCTTGCTTCAGCAGCAGAAGATAAAGTGCCCGAGTTGAAAGAGTACTGAAACATAGTCTGGTTAAGTGAAGACCTTTGTCCACTGTGGTGGGACCCACCACTGTAGACCTGAAAGTGTTTGCCAAGAGACAAATATTAGGCCCCTGGTCCCCATAATATTGAAACTGAGAAGTTTCTCCATCTGATTTCTCTACAGTCTGGAGCAGAAGCAGATATTTAGACATTGTCTGAAATTTGTTGAGCACCCATTCAGGGCAGGAGATCCATACTGGGGAAAGAAAAATGTGCCTGTGAAATTACTCTGCAAGGCAGTCAGGCTGGGAAATCCTTTCAGTTCTGACCACATGGTGCTGTTTGATCTGGGAAGATGTCTAACTGTTCAGAGTTGTAAAAAAATAAATCTTTGGCCTCCCCTGGTAGAAGAGAGTCCAGCAACAAAGATACTGCCAGTTTCAAATGAAGCATAATGAGAGAGGCAGAAGTTAGTACAGATATATCCAGAAATGGTATTGTTAAGGCTCCATCTCCTGGAGTCATGCAATTATGCAAAACACTCATGGTTTCATGGTTTGTTCTTTTAACACCTTGTCTTATCATGGTTGAAAAGTCAAGTTGGAAATGGCTGTAGAGTACAAGGCAAGCAAAGGCAACCACAGAGTTCGTTGGTTGGTTGGCTTTCAATTGTATGATTCAGGTAAGGGGTTGAGAGTTCAGGAAAACCTCTCCAGCAGCAGGGAGAGCTTCCTCTAGGGGATTCTGTAGCAAGCACTAGCAGCAACTCTCATGAGGTTTAATATCTGACCCCTTGCTGCTGTGATATTATTTACTTCATGCCAGTCCTATGTGAATACCACTGTTTGGAGGTGTCCCAAGGCCAGCAGAGCCCTGTGGCACAAGACTGTATTGTACCATATGAAACTTTTATGTGCTGAGTAACCAATGCCTGAGAATCCACCTCTTCCCTTCTGGTCACTTCTGGAAACCGAAAGTTAAAATTTGCTTTAAACCACAACTAGCTCCTGCAAAACCTCAGCCATGCAGCACACACACACACACACACACACACACACACACATCCCCACCAGAGCAACATTCCCCCACAGCTCAGATCTGGTTCTAAGTCCCAAGTGCCACAGAAGCCTTTTGCATCTGTTAACACCTCACCTGTCAGGAAAGTGGACAACTACTTGGGAATACTCCGGCTTAAAACATTATGTTGGGGCTCCATAAGTAAGGACATCAAACTGGTAATGAAATCTGTGGTACTTGAGGAAGTCACAACTTTATCACAACACTAAAGGTTTCTCATATTTCCTGTTTTAACTGGTGGCCAGTGGCTGTTGGTTTCCTAAAGCTTTCCTTTATAAACAAATAACATGCTGAATTTTCTGTTGTGAAAACTGATTTTTACTAATTGTAATATTTTCTTCCATGAACCTTTGGGCTGTTGCTGCAGTTATTAACCAGGTTGATTTTTCCAGTAACAATTTGTATCAAGGTACTAGAGTCCTAATCAGTTCTCAGACACATACGCCCCTATCTTCCGCTGTGTTTGAAGTGTGACAGCAAATACAGTATTTTGCTTTCTAAGCTATAAAAGCATTTTTAAAAGTTCAAATATACTTAATCCATAAAACTAATTTATGCCTGTGCAAGTAGGAGAAACAAAGGTTACCAATTAATGGCCTGAGTTATTTAAAAATTACCGAGGTAGGCACTTTTCCTCCCGATTTTTGATGACTTTTCACATGCAAATGTTGGCCTATATTGTACATGCGCTTACTAAAGGTAGACTCATGCAGATATGGAAATCTTTGCACAGTATTGAAAAGGCAGATTTAACGTGCACTCTGACCAAACCATCGTGATGTGGTGGCATAACGTACAAATGTTATGTTTGTGCATTACTCTAATCACATGAACAGCTGAGAAATATTCTGGGAAAAAAAAAAAAAACTGGGCCCAATAAAGTAAATGCCGAAACTTCTCATTGATGAGGGACAGGTTTTCACTGCCTTGCAATATTTCATGGCTGGCACCATCAGGATATGATATAGTTACAGTGAGAACTGTTCTATTTAATCAAAAGTGTTACTTCAGTCTCCTGAAGTCTCCTCCACATTTATTTTACTTCTTTAAGTAGTCACTTTCCCCCTGTGATACCCATTAAGTATATTGGTCTTTATGGGACCAAATTTAGTGAAACACCTACATGCATGTTTAATATCAAGACCTCTGAAGCCTATTTACTGAATAGCAGTGCGCTGAATGTTTGATGGTTTTTAATTAGGCATAGATGTAAAATTTGGTTGGATCATGTCCTTACCTATCATAACAGCGATAAGACAGGGCAATGTGTTCCATTGTGTTTTCTCCATGGTTACTGAAACTAGTTTAAAAAACGTGATTCTACTGAGGTGTTACAAAAGTATCATCTCAGGGAGAACATTGAGACAAAAAACCTGTAAAGCAGAGAGTGGTGGGAACTTTGGGTCACCCATGCCCTTCCACAGGATGTTTTATTTATAGAAGCAGGACAGAGACCGAACACTAGTCAAGAGTAGGGCACATTATGAAATGGGGAAATAAAGGCCTTCTTAGAGGTTTTCATAGACACATTCAAGAAGAGCATGTGTGGATCTAGAGAGTGGATAAAGCCCTCCCTGATCATAGTATTTAATGTGAATAATATTGAAGGTTTTAGCCTTGATCTGGTAATACAAGCTTGGTTTTATTTATGCAAATACTATTGATTTATTAGGTACCCTTAACTCTACATCACAGACCAGGAAAGAGGAAGGAAGGAGTGAAAAAATACTGCTTATTCACAGCTTTAAAGAAAGTCTTTAAGGCATTTTGTTCTGGGAGGTGAAATTATCTATTCCCCCAAAGGTTCAATGCAGAGCAGCTGAGCTTTTTTAATTGGCTGAAATTTGACTTAAGCTCTGAGGTTTTTCTCTCCGGATCTCTCTCCTCTCTTACCTTGCTTTCTTTCTTTCTCTCTCTCCTCTTCCCTCTTTCTCTCTGTTTCCTGCCCTCCTTTCTTCCTTCCTGCTTTTCCTTTTTTCTTCCTTTCTTTCTCTCATAGGTTTGTAATTTTTTCCTTCTACATCCTGCTAAAAAGAGTCTCAAAATATTCCTGATGGACTGAGGCTTCACAAGGAGAATAATAGGCATAATAACTATCATACAGTTAGAGTGGAAAAGAGGCATGCTGGGTATATCTGTCTCCCTATAGATGCTGTTCCATTTTTATTCAAGTGGAAATTGCAAGAGTTGTGTAGATGGGTCCTCTGAAGATCTCTGAATCAAACCAGTTTTAATTAATCTTATCAATCATTTCAGAATAATCAAATTAATGAAAAAAATGTGGTTGACTCTTTGATTCCAGCAGCAGCTACATTTTATCATATGAAAAAATGGCTTTTCCCTTTGTATTCTAAATGACTGAAATTTGAAAAATAGATTTGTTAACTTCATAAAGGGCAGTAAATGTTATTACAAAAGTGGTTGGTTAACTTGTCACTGTTCTGTTCTGAGGTTTGGAGTAACACACACAATGGTATTATTGATATAAATAGCATATTTTTAGGAGGAGGAAGGCAGCATGTTCCTTTGCAGCAGTTCATTTATTAAAACCTCAAGTAATATTCACCCTTTCAAAAGATGGGAGCTCCCTGAAAATAAAGGGTATATTAATGAGGGGCATATAACTCACCGAGCTTAGAGATATTCTATCACTCTTTAGGACAATAATATGGATTTTGATAGAGTCAGGTGTATGATGAAGAGCCGTGGTCGCTGCGTGGCACCCTGCAAAAGCAACGGGAGTACCTAGCCCATCTGCTAACTGCAATTTAATAGCTTGACTTCTGGCACATTGCTGGCAGAAAAAGCGACAAGCACTGCTTTATACACTGAGCAATGTGCAGTCTACACTAGTTCCACTTTATTTAGACAGCAAACTCCTTGGGGCAAGGTATCTTTCTCTGCTGTGTTTGTCAAATACTTTGCACAATGAGGCTCTAGGTTTGGGACTGGGTGTTTTTACACGGTGCAGAGATGCTCAGGCCAGCAGCACCTGGGCTCCTGCTGGGAGCAGAGGCAGCGCAGCTGCAGCACTGTAGTGCTGTGCTTGCATGGCTGAGAAAGTGCCAGGCTCCTGCGTGTCTCTGACCAGGATGGTGCTGTGCCATGCCAGCGCCACCACGCCGCTGTGGGATCTGTCTTGGTGGAGCTGTGCCCCCCAGACGTGCCAGCTTGGATCTCCCCTAGGTCAGGCACCTTTGTGCCATGACCTATACCCCAGGACAGAACGGCACTTAGTCTCCGAGGTGCAGTGACACTGCTGAAAAGCACAGCCCTGCAGACACTGCTCTGTGACCTGCGCCCCAAGCAAATCCACACAAGCAGCTCCTTTTGCCAGACACATTCAAACTGTTCCAGGTCTCCTGCCCATTTGGGACTCTTGGTTCCACCGTTGCCTGTTCCTGTGAAACTTTTATGCATGGAAGTAGCACCAGGGATTTCACTAGGTCGTATTACCTATCCAATCCATTCAGCCTCGATTATGGTGCTTTCTTGATTGTATGTCTGAGCATTCTGTGCTTTATAGGGTGTTGCTCAGATTGGTTTTAATGAGATTGAAGAGCTTTTAGAAGTTGGTTCTATAGGAATTTGATCCTTTATTTTTTTTTGATGCAATAAGATCTACTCTGGCCGTAGGAATTTATTGATGTCCTGTGGATCCAGCGTGGGTTGGTTCCCCTCTCTGACCTTGTGTTTCACTGTTGACCTGCATGTTTTCAGTGGCACATTCTGGATTTTATTTCTCTGCTCACTTTTTTTCCGTACCTTGCAACTCATCCTTGCTTTGGGAACATCAGTGCAGTTTGGGCAATGCAGTAGTGACAGGTGACAGTGAAGTTCTTCCTTGATTCTAAGTGCTGATGCCAATGTTATGACATGGTAATACTACAACGTGGTAATACAACAGCAACATTCATAGCATTAATCTTGAGTCACCCTCTTTCTATGGGCATGATGTTTTCCCATCTCTGGTTCTCACCTTTCACAGTGTCTTTCTGTGTGCTCCCTTAGAGCTGAGAGGCTGCTGCCTGCACTTCTCCCGAATGAGAGAAGGAGAAGGGAGAGGCAGGAGACTGGCACATGCTCTTCTCTGCACAGCTCTGCAGCTGTGCCAATTATTGAGCTGCAAACAGGTTGTAGCAAAAGAGCAGGAGAGGGAAGGAGGCCATGCTAGGGAGGGAAATTCTGTATCACATGAGATTTGGGTCAAAAAACGGTCCAGATACCTCTGGTACCACCTTGTTAACATCCCTTTGAGTGACAGATGCAAGAACCTAATACCTAATTTGAACTACTTTTTCTTTTCTAAAGCATTTTTCTTTCTAAAGGACTTTTTAAATATAGCTTAGAAATGGAGAGTGTCCCACAAATATCAAGCAAAAGTAAACTACATATTTTTACCATTTCAAATCATCCTAATTGAATGAGAAGGCTGTGTATAGAACTGTAATTCTGTCCAGAGGCTGCTTGTCAAGTCATGTTTTTATTGTAATTACCTGATTTGTTCAGCTTTAATCGTATTTACTTTCGAAGGTCAGCTGTCCTGCTCTGAAATGGCTAGTGAAGGCTATGAGAATACATAATACCCATGGGGAGAAAAGCAAAGACCACATATGCTCTTTTAATTTTTACTTCACAGCAGAAGAGGTAGTAAGGTAGGTTACTTCACTTCTTAGCAGTCCATATTTCTTCATTATATATTCAATAAATACTATTTATTATTTGGTACACAGTAACTCCTAGAAGTGCTGCTTGTGTCTGGTCTCCAGTGAATGCTTCAATATATATGTCCATAACCAGCATACCTCAGAGACCTTATAATTTGAAGAAGCAAAACAAAGCACAAGAAAACCAGTATCATTCTCTTCATAGAGAACAGAGAGGTGCAAATTGTTGTGCTACACCCTCCCAACTTTGCTTAACATCATAATCACACAGCTGTCAGCTCTCTCGATGTCACATGAGTGTGTAGGTGAACAAATCATGTTCTGTCTTCCTGTCTGGGTGAGACATGTACAGAAAAATACTTAGTCTCCATCCCCCAAAATAATTTTTACAAACTGGAAGAAGAGCAATAAGTCTCAACAGTGAACTTAGAAGCAATCAAATATATATTATGAGTTTACAAAGTTTCTCCAAGATTTTGTTGTTGTTGTTGCTTACCATTTGATAATGTTACAAACTTAGCTCTCTAAAAAAGATTTGAAGAAGAAAATAAACCTGTTCTCCTAGGAAAATGAGAGGTATTTGTGTTATTCTTCTACCTCAAACACAGTTTCAGGTTGAAAGCTAAACTTTGAGCCTCTAATCATGGGTGTTGGGACACCCTGCAAGGCAGACCTTTACAATTCAATTACCACACATAACAAAGGAAAAAAAGAGAAAGTTCAATCTTTCTTTTAAAAATAAAACTATTTTTAAAAAATAAAGCTAGCTCATTATTTTCTTCGTTCAGCAGTCCTTGTTTTGGTTCATCGGTTTAGTCTTCAGTTTAGTTTCCAAACTCTGGCCATGCAATGGAAGACCACAACTGCAAGGAGGGCTCAATGGCACCTGACTCGTGGGTTTTTGCACAGAACAGCCATTTTGTGTGCAGCCTGCTGATTAACTGTGCTACTGCATAAATCCAGCGGAGAAAAATCCCCAAATTACAAAATAACCTAAGACGTAAAACTAGCAGTAAACTTTCAAATGCACTTCATTATTTTTAAAGTCTTTGTGTTCCTTACAATTTGAAAGGAACGTTAATATATTCGTAAGCACTAACCTTAAGTCAGTGCTGCGTGCTCAAGCATAAATTCTGTTATCAGTGGATCTACAGCAATTCTTGGAACAGGGAAAGTTGCTGAGTACTAATGTTGCTGGCAACTTCTTGTTGAATATAAAAACTTTCCTAGAGCTCACCTAAAGACAAAGACTTTTGTAACTCCTTTCTCACCTTCATCTCCTCGATTACCCTCTCCCCTATTCCTAACCATATTGAATCACTACTTTTAAGTAAAATCTCTTTACTTGTAAGCAAAATCTTCTAGCAAAGTTAAATTTCTGTATTAAATTTATCTTTAAGGGATCAGCACAACAATTTTCCCAAGTAAATAATCTATACTGTTTCCATTTTTGTAGTGGACTGATTTTTTTCTCCAAAAAAAATTCGATTAGAAAAACATTCTAGCTGGTTACTCGGCTCAAGTAGTTGGACACTGTGTTACATAGTGGCGTAGTGAAAAAAATGGAACGGGAAATCTCACCCATTTGTTCTTCCAAAGTGGGCAACATGGGAGTAATCACTCTTCCACCTCTCCTAGAAACAGCTGTATTAAATTTTCCTGTGTTTACCCATAACTACACTCTTCAGATGAGTGGTTCTTTCTGGAAACTTAAAAAACTCCCACTGTAATATCTCCATTTCTGGGCTTGCATGAGCCTCTTTGGCCCTCTGTTCAAGGAGATACAGTTCCAGTTTCTTTTCTAGTGAGATTCTTAGAGGACTGTCAGCTCACATTAGCAAAGCTGGGCAGAGGAAACGACACCACACCCGCTTATGCAAAGCATATTACATATCCATAGGCACACCTCAACAGCATTAAACCATAATCTAAAGAAACCAGAGGAAGTGTGGGACAGGGAGAATTAGGTCCATCACAGGGTTTATCCTGGTTCCCTCAGGTCCTCACAGTAACTCCCTGTGGCATTTGAGGTCTATCAGCACAGTATTTCCTGCAGCACACGCCTCCTCACTTGCTTCTGGCTCAAAACATGACTAGAAGAGCCCTAAAGGTAGCAGAAAAAAAGTTAAACCATGTAAATAAGGATACCGTAGTTCATCTCAGCTGTGGTCTCCTGCACGTGAAAAATACACCCTGTTGGAACACTGGACTCTTTCACTTTCCATTACAGAGTTGTACACATCAAAGGACTATTTACACAAAAAGGAGACCAAGTCTGGACTATTCTATTTACTGGAATATCAAGGGATTGCATATAGAACTCCTTTGCTTAGTGACATTTTAACATCAGCCCAAGATACACAAGAAGATGCTGATTCCATTATAAAGACAGCTAAAATCTATGAAAAAGGGCTTTCATCACTATAAGATAGGAATTCTGGAACTACATTAAAAAAAAAAAAACAACAAGCAAATAAATAAAAAAAAAAAAGGTCTTCTAATTAGAACTGAGATAAATTATTTCTTTCAGTAAAATTCCTTCCCTAAAATTGACCTGTATCTGGTAATAGTGCAAATAGTGACAGCATTGCAAACACTCCACTTTCTAACAGACATAATTTCATACCAAAATCAGACCAAATTCTTTACTTTTATAAGTGAATAAAGAGCAGCTTTCTCCATGTAAACTGCTCCAAAGTTTACCTACCTTCACCTCTGACTGCTTTTTTATAAAGGATATATTGTAATGATATGCTCACATATGGGATTATGAGGTTAAACTAGGCAAGCCCTTAAATAATAATAAATCTACTGTACACAAATCCATACTTTTTTCCCTTCCTTTCAAACTGTTACCTTATATTTTGTTTTCAAACTCAGAACTCATAGTCTTTGTTATATTGTATGGTTAACAATTTCAAATTGTACCATGTCTCCTCCCTCACTTAGAAAGCTTTTGTTCACTCCTTCATCACTACCTGCATGTAGAGACAGGCAACCATAGTCTGTAGGCTACAATAATAATGGCACATGAGATAACATCACCGGATCAGCTTCATGCCACAAACACATCTGAAATTTTCCATGCTTCAGAACTACTCAAAGGCTCGGTAATCTTATGAGTATTAGGAAATTTCTACTTATTAAAATGGGATCTGGTTATGCCAAGGAAAAAACAAACTTCTTGTGTGGAGAACTTGACACCTGAAATATAGAAAAAAAGGGGGACTAGAAGTGGAAAAAAGTAAGAACAGAGATAAAAATGGCAATATGAAATAAGGCCAAAAAAAAAAAAAAAAAAAAAAGGAGAGGGAGAGAGTTAAGTACATATTCATACTACTAATCCCTTCAAAAGGCAGAATTTCACCAAACCCTGACTTTTCTAGGTTCAGTATTTCTGCCAGAAACTTTCCTGACTTGAATTTGAAGACATTACTAAGCATTTGTGTGGCACAGGGGCTGGAGAAGAGGTATTATGTCTTTTAAAAGTAAGGGGTGACCAGTGGGTAATGAGCTGCACTCATTTCCCTTTCCAGCTTATGCTTTTAAGAAGATCTTACTAATGATGACTGGGATTTTTTAAAGGCATGAGCTAACTGTTTTGCAAAAAGTAAGAATAGAATCAAAATACAATGCAATTTCATAGGAAATTTACAAGAGCCAAAATTCTGGGGACAATAAGTTACAAATGTATTGAGTACAAAGTCAGACAGGCCACTAGAAATCTGAGTCTCATTTCTTAGTCATCCTAAGCCCTTGCAATCCATACGCATTACTCTGTATGATGAACAATGATTTGTTTTTTATTAAGTTACCTCTTCAAAGAAGACACGAGATCTTGATTTGGTGCTTTGTTGTGTCAATTTATCCCTACTGACCAGTACTGTTAAAGATGCACACCCTAACTTCTATCTGAATGGGACTCCTGCTTTGTCATGAAGTCTATTTTTCTTCTTAGATAGGACTAATTAGCTGCATTCAAAATAGTTCATTTGAACAAGCTTAGCTACAACTGCTCCAGATCAGTTTGTGTGCCTGTCTCCACGACGTCTTGTTCACCTAGAATCCTCCATAGCTGCAATTCATTATTTCCCAGTTACTGATTCCCAGCACCAAAAATGCTGAACAGTTCTGGTCCAGTATTGATCCTTACGTTAACTTCCCAACATTAGGATACAAATGTTCAACAGAGAGTCAGCATTACCCATTGACCACTGATGACTGTGATTTTGAAAGCTGTCAGGTGGCAAACTTTTAATCCATTTAACATGTCCTTTATTGGTGTTGCGTAGCATCGATTCCATAATCAGAATATTATGCACCGCTGATTCAAAGGTCTTTGAAAAGTCCATTACATTTACAGAATATCCCATCAATCAATCCTCAAAAGAGAGCACTGAAATTATACTTTCTTCCTCAAGTGTAAAAGATGCTTATTTTCTAGGAGTTGTTTCTCCTATTCCATTAGAAATGAAGAAGGCTGGTAATATACCTTATCATCAGACTGAAGGATACCATCCCCCTCATTTCCAAATGCAGGAAACAGGAACATTTATTGAAGTTTTCTGCCTTTTTTGCATTTTGAATAATACTGCCATTTTCCCTCTACCGTGCTTTGTTGCCATCATGATGGAAGCAACCTTCCAAACATTTTAGATCATCCAACACCTATTTGTCCTTTATCCTATCATATATTTGTCTATTATGACAAACGTAGATTAGTACACTTTTTTCTCCTTCTCTTGCATCAAAATATGATTTATGGCCATGGAGTTCTTTTCAGAGAATTCCAAATTTTCATTTATATTTTTCTTTCTGGATTTTGTTTAGGATTTTACCAAATTTCTCTTCTTTAAATCACCATGTTATGTGCATATATACATCATTATTATCAACCAGTGTCAATGTGAGAGTTAGTGGCTTGATAAACCAAATCTCTTTGTGTTGCCTCTTACTAAACTTGTTACTTAATTGACTGAATATTGGAAAAATTGGTATGACAAGAGACCTTAAAATATGGAGCTTGTAGTTAAAATGACAGTCCCACAGAAGACAGTCACTGAGGATGTACAAAAAGAGTTTATGTGGATTATGCACATGAACTGGGCAAGGGACACAGAAGAATCAGCAGAATGGAGAGCCATTGTGGTTTTTGCATGCTGCTGTGAAGAGGGAACCTTGACAGTCTATAGGTTCTTTCCCAGATCCTGTTCTTCCCTTTGTAAATGGCTGTTCTTCACACAATTTCTTCCAGCAAAGCGAATTGCTTTTGTCATTTGCTTTCAGGCTGAGCCTTCAGGTCGTAATGAGTCTTGATTCATAATGAATTTTCTAGGTCTGACTTTGTCAGGTCTTTTTCTGAAAATCCCATTCATGGAAATTATCTTGAATAAGACTATAAACACAAATGACCTCTTCCACTTATTGAAGCTTTAATTTCTGCTAGAACCTTTTGTGTAGTACATGATCCACCAGAGATACAGTTGCCTGCCCCAAGATTGTAGTTCCTCTGTGAATGCAATCAGTACTTTTCCTTAAATCATGAATAAACCTAACATCTCATTTGATTTCATTTTCTAGGATCTCTTCACGGTCATCTGTGTTAGCATACTAAAGAGATAAAGCAACAGAAAATCCACTGCTTCATGCTTTTCTGGAGTACAAGCCACTTCCATAATATTTTTACACAGTAACATGTCAATTAAGCCTGTAATGTATCAAGTAAACATGGTGGACATGCCATCTTCAAGTCAAAGCTTTTTTTCTTCTAATCAAATCCTTTAAAATCAGCTAAGCAGACATACAGTTGGCACTAGTGTCCCATCCTGTGATCTCTTGTGCCTCCTCCTAGATGTGACCAGCATGTGTTTGACAGCTGTTTGTAATTCCTACTTCTCTTTGGCCTTTGCCAGCTTTTTTTTTGTAACGGCTGAGGGAACTCTCGTGCACTCCTCGTAGCTGACTTCCCGAGGCACCGGCATGTGGAATGATCCTACATAACAATCTCATTTCATCACATATAACGTAACTGTGCTTTGGACTGAGGCTGCTCTATATTCAGTGTAATCAAATCAGGCTCACTGATCCTTAGACAACCACTGGTAGTTCCGACAAGAAAGGAATTAATTTTTATGCTATAAAGAAGTCTAGTAAGTCTATATATCTGAATTGTAGTTCAAAAGAAAAGCATTTGGAAACATTTGTAATGAGCATCCTTTAATTACAATGGGACTAAGATTTTTCCTTTGACCAACTTTTTTGTTTCCATTTTGAAATGCTGAAGAATGGATAATCCATCAGTACTGTCTACACAGTTCAAGAACTATTGTCGGGACATATAAAAAATGCCTGAAATGTGAAGGCCTGACACAATGCACATTTATGTCAATAAGAGTGCATTTTTCTACAGAAGTCATGGACTTTGCATCAGATTTCATCACAAAGGAAATGATAAAATGCTTGAGAACTCCAATCCTGTTCTGTTAAATTAAATGAAATTGCTTTAGATCAAAGGAAAGTCCAAACAGTTAGTATGGAGAAACAATAGGATCATGCATTCTTAAAGAAAATGGAAAATAGTAATCATATTCAGAAGAAAAATGCAATAAAGAAAACAACTTGACGTAATATTCTGTTGGCAAAAAAGATATCTCATTTTCAATTTAATATTAAAAAAATTGCTCAGATTAATTCTTTTCAGTTTTCCAATATACATGCATGAGCTGCAGATTGAGCTGTGCAATTCATCACAAGTGTTATTTGCCAATATAATGTCCAGACTACTGACTCTGACAAGAGGGAACAACTTACTTGATACTTTACATCCTTCTTATTTTCAGTTCCTTTCTACTGTCAGAGACTGAAATAGTTCATGCTTCAAACATTGATATAAAGTTTTGCTTTATACAGTTTTAACAAAAACTATATAAAGAAGCTACAACCAAAGAAGCCTCCCTGAAGATGCCTGACTGGGACTTTGGACTGAAAGTCCAACTGCTGAGATTAGATAAGTGGAAACCCATTTTTCAGTCACCTGAAACAAACAAGTAAACAAGAAAAAGAACGTGAGTCAAACCCAGCAGCCTTGCTAAGAATCATCTCTGGCTTGCTTTGAGGTGGGGGAGGCCGTAGCCCACAGACTCATTTGCTGGGAGCAGGTTTGCACAGTTTTCCCCCCAGCCGAGGTGGAAGGAGGAGGTTTTGGTGTGTTGTGACCTCTGCTCAGGGGCTGTGAGCCCATCCTCCCTTACACAAGCTGGCTATGGATCCCCCATTCCTGGGAATGCATCATCCACGGGACATNACAAGCTGGCTATGGATCCCCCATGCGTCATCCACGGGACAGTCACACGAGAGGCAGCTGAGGGGGTGCCTTAATCCATCAAAGGCCCCCTGAAGTGCCTCCCAGTCATTCCTGAAGCCTTGCACCACAGGACTGCACGGGGTGCAACAAACCCAGAGTCTGTTGTAAGAGACAATGGCAAACTCTCCTGCCCCAGGGAGGTGACTGGATTTTCCTACCTGGCCTGAGCATATATTAACCCATCAGATTCTAGGCTTTTCAGGGTGACCTTCACCATCAAGAACACCAGCTGGAGCTTATCAATGGAGCATCATTGGGATCCATAGAGTGGTGATATTTTCCTTATTCTGTCCCTGTTACTCTCTTTCTGTCCTCCCCCACCTATTTCCTATTTCTTTCTTTCTTTCTCTCTCATGCTCTCTCTGTCCCATATTTACTATCCAATAAAACCCATACTATTGTCACTGGCATATGGTCTCATTTGCACCTTAATTCAGGCAGGGGCTTTTCTAAGAACCTTAATAATCAGATATTGACAGCTCCCTATGTATACTATAGTGCAGTAGTGTAATTTAGTTTGTTAGAAAAGAAAAAAAAAATAAAATGTATGCAAAATGGTTGATATTGCCTTCCAGTGTCTTTTGTAAGCAGGAGAGCGAAGAGTATGTGAAGTCCAAAGTGAGGGAATACCAAAGACTAGGAGTACTGCAATACATATTACGTTGCCTGAACATCAGCCCACGAAAAGTGTACACTATTTGATTTTCATCGGGTTATTTCACTTCTTTACTGAAATAGTTCAGTTCTTAGTATCATGCAGATAGATAGGTGAGAAAAACGGAAGTATTACTTTAAAGAAATTGCACAAACCTGCCTACAATGGTTCAGCTAGACCTCTGCCCAAATGGAAGAACATGGACAAAATGATCTCTTCACCAAACTACAGATGCCCAGGATGTCTTTTATCTCCAGTTTTTCAGGCAGTGTCCACATTCCATAGCCCAGCTTAAGTCCTAATTCTGCTGTCTGTGTACTTACAGATTGTGAGGAAAACCTGAACAGAACATATTTATTAAAAACCCAATCTGCAGAGTGCCAAAATCCAGTTCCACTGAGACTCCTGCTCGTTCCCATAATGAAAACTTATATTACCTTTCAAAACAGTAATGGGAGAGTCAACACAGACCACACTGAAAGAAAGAACTGTTTTCTTTTTGAGTTTAACTGTGTATTTGCTCTTCCATAGCCTGGCTGCATCATAGGTGTCTTCCCTGTGTGTCCTTTAGGATAATGGAATCACCCACATTGATGGAAATTTGGCTGTGATCCTGTAGATGAACAAAACCAACGTTTTTTAGTCTCTAAAGTAGGAAAGATATTCAAGGTTACAATTTTGGTGTGAAATAACATACATTGAGATTTCAGGCTTCACAGAATGTCAAGTAAGTGTAGGCTTGATTTTGGGGCTGCTTTTCTGCTCCAATGGAATCTTTGTTAGGCAGAACCATGGTTTGAATTTAGATCTCCCATATCACAGACAATATTTTACCAACACAAATATTGGCCTGCTGCAGTTAATTCCACAAATACAGCTCTTAATTGGGCTACAAAAATCTGTTCAGTCAAGAAGGAAGATAAATGCTCTAGACATAGGTTAAAAAAGCAATTTCTCAGATAGCAGTCTGCCATAGACACAGAAAAATGACACAGGCTCCAGTGCCCATTTCCACCTGTACCTCTGTGGATGGCAGGATGGCTGCAGCTGCCACCTGAGAAGCAGCAACCAAATTTATGATCCAATCATGCTTCTCTCAACCCTGTCCAGGTTTTCCCATCTTACAGACACAGTGACAGTTCTTACCCCTCACTTCTGGATCAATAAAACTAATTTTCTGCCTACACTACCTAGAAACCCTGAGTTGGCTCTGTCACCAGCTTAGTTCTTGCTTCTTCAAAACTATTATGAATAAGTAGATGGGCATACAACCCAGCCTACAGCCTAAATAGCAATTTGCCTTTCTTTTTTTAGAACTAAATACCAAAGAGATTTTTTTCTCTCCCTGTTTGTACCATATCCTGGCTTCTTATACACAAAGCAATTCACTGGAAATAGAACTCATTTTTTTTTTTAAGTACTTTCATTCTTTACATTAATCAGAAGTTAATCAGAGTAGATGGGAGTCCCACATTCCCAGAATAGCCCCAGAAAGCATTCAGGAAGCACGAGCTGTGCTGGTACTCTTCCGCAATAGGTTGCCATGACAAGAGAACATTTCCTTCTTCTAAGTCTTTTTTGGTTGTTTCTGAGGTCATCTTGGGCAGCCAGCACTATGTGAGAGAAGAATGAGAAGCTCAAAATCATCATAATAATACCAAACTAGGCTAATTTTCACATTATGTAACTAAATGGGAAAGGAAGGAAATTAAGATAGCATTGGATTAAATTAATGCAGTTGCAGATCACTGTAGTCAGAGTAATCATCTTGTGTATGATTTAAAAAGGAGAGGCTTTTTTTTTTAATGGATCCAGCTGCAAGCAATTGTGAAGGAACTAAAAAGTCTAAGAAAGAAGCAAATGTGTTTGTTTCTTTCTTTCTGGGGGGAATTCAAATAAATAAATGACTCAGAATTTAAGACAGACTCCACAAACAGAGCATCTGATAGATCATCACAAACCAAAAGACCATTTCTCCATGAAATGTCTGAAAGGTGGTGTACAGAAAGATTAACTTCAACATCCCCCAAGTCAGTGGGAAAAGAAATCTTCTTTCAGACTACAGGTTTTATCTGCCTGCTGGGATTTACCTCCTTGGGCAACTCGTGTCTCTCCCCTTCTGGCATTTCCTCACTAGGTTATTGCCGGTGACTATCACTCCTTCTTCAATTTCAACTGCTGTAGAAGTTAATCCTGATTATTCTCAGATAAACCTTCCACTTTATTAATAAAACCAATCCTAACTTTTAAAAAAGATCAAACAATATAATCAGTCAGAAACTAAAAGCAGCAGCCAGCAAGACCCGAAACTTAGGAACAAGAGCAGGTCCTGGTCAAAGTTGAAAGTCAGCAAAGGGCTGAAATATACTGCTTGTCTAACAGAGATCCCCAGCTGTTCAGGCAACTGGTCTCCGGTATCTCATTTTCTCACACTGAAGTCTCCTTGTGATCCCCACACCAGGGAATTATCTCCCATCTTGCCTGTAGTGTACCCAGCCCTTCACAATGTATTGGCATAGAAGCACAGGGGGAGGTGAGAGAGGAAAGGGGAGGGGTTGATTAATTTTTCCCAAAAGCTATAGAAAACTACTCCTTTTACCCCTCTAACTGAAATAAGTTCAACTTGCCTGGTGTGATTTACTGCATCAACCCATCTTTAAGGACTACAGTAATCAAGTTGTCCTTTAGTAACATGTAATTGTCACCTTTCTTCCATTGTCTTGCAATACAGGAAGGACTACCTAAAGCCATAAATGCTGGAGAGGGTTTAAGGCTATGAAACAAATCCTGGGGCAGCACCAGGTGTCTAGCTCTCAGTTAAATAATTAAATGTCTCTTTTCTTCCCTCAACAAACCGGTAACCTCTGAACATTTCTTGATTGCCCCTTGTGGTCCTTGTTGCAAGGCAATGATGTGATTTTCATAATGAGCAATCCCACTGATGGCAACAGGAGCGCTCCACTGCTTGTACAGTCTTTGCAGATCTGGGCTTCCTGACTTGGCCTAATTCCCACACGATAGAGCTGTCACACACTGGAGAAGCACGATTTACTTTCTAAAGTGCAAAATGAGACAGAGAATGGGAGAGAAAGGAATTATAATGGCAGATTAATTTCCTATCAGAGAAAACAGATTACAAAGGGTAATGTTTCTTGGACCTTTTCGAATGCACCGCTTTGTAGCAGTCTGAATGTAAAATGGCATGAGGAAATACAAACTATTACAGAGAGTGGTGCTGTTTGGCCTGCCTGTTCAATGGGCTCACTGTTTTGGTTTGGTTTGGTTTTAGTTTAAGGGGAGAAATTTGATTGCTTGCCTTGGAGATTATTAATTTTACTCTGAAATTTGAAAATCGTGTTTTTTAAAATATACTCTGGCATTTGTAAATATTAGACTGCTTGTGTTCAGAGTACTTGTGACTTCTCCAAACTATTCTGCATAGAGGAGCTCTTCTTGGAAGGAAGTATAGAAATGTTGTGTTGATTCTTAGCACTGCTAACAGTTTAAATGTCACCCTGCAACAGCACTCATCAGTAGAGGTATCATATCTCTTTCCCATTGCAATAATAATTCATCTAAAGAAATAAGTCATGCATCTGCTGGGCATGACCACGCTGAAACTAATCGTAGAGAAAACCATATGTTATTCAAGTGGAATATGTTATGGGTAACATTAGTTTTCAAAAATGTGTTCTATCCAGTGGGTAAATCAACTTTTCTCTAAAGGATGCTTTATGGATAACTGTATTTTCAATAGGTTGCTCTCCTGTGTTCCTGAGACAAACAGCATGAATTTTATTGTACCAAATTCAGTATCCAAATAAGACAAATAGAATAAATAACCAAAGAATTTGCAGGTGATTTATTCCATGAATTGCAGCTGTGAATTGTCAACTACTGGAATGTTATTTTTCTTTCATTGACTACCTGTTGGCAATATTCTGATGTTTTAAAAATCATTCTTAACCACTCTTAGTTTACCATCTACTCAGGATTAGCTGACTGCAAATGAACTAAAGTAGAATGAATTTTATTGGACTATGGCTAATTTTTCATCTTTAGGTAACACATTGACCTTGAGTTTACTTATAGTTTATAGTACAGATTCTTATTATGAGAAATGCAGATTTCACTTTTTTTTTTTTTTTTTGGTGAGTTACCTGGACCTTAAAATCTTTCATTTGGACAAACATTCCTACCAATAAATCATTCACTAGAATGATCAGATAAAGTATACATGAAATATGCACTAACATAATTGAAATTAGTTAATTTAAGAGCTCGAAGGGGTATTTGTAGTTTTCTGAAGGATTTATCCAGCACTACTGAAAATAGCATAATTATTGAATAAAAAGAAATGACACCTGATAAATGTAGGGCTGACAGCACACTGGAGGAAAACTATACAAGATATCACTGGGAAGGAAAAACTTTTCATGGAAAAAAACACCAAACAGTTAATTGATTGCATATCCTATGCTGAAAATGTTCTTACTTGTCTGGGCAAACATAAACCAGTGTTGTTAAAAGGAGAGTTAAAATCAGAAGGAAAAACGCATGGTAGAATCATCATAAATGCCAGTAATGCAAAATGGGGAGATTGAAGATTGTTTGATAGAATTGTGAATTACCAGGGTGTGTTCCAAAACAGGTTTATACAGTCATTGGGTCTTTATACACTACAGCAACACTGATTTCACATTCAACTTGTTTGCTCTTGTTTCTGAGGGGAGAAAAAAAGAATGTTTCATCAATTTATATTATTTATATATTTTCACCCTGCATTTATGGTATTCCTCACTAAAAAAAAAAATCCAAACTAGTTATTTGGTGAGGTTCCAAAGCCCTTTGCAGACATTAACTAGTTAAATTTCACAACACTTCTCTGAGGCAGAAAATTAAGTTTTAAAATTCCCAATTGTTGAATAAGGAAATTTAGGGACAAAGGTTAAGTGATTTACTGAGGCCACAGGAAAAAGTATAAACATTGGAATAAGAACTTGTTGCAGACCATTCCTGTGGCTAATAACATACCAGAGCACAGGACAATTATAAAATTTCACACACTTTATCCATAGTCTACCTTTTTGCTCCTTCCCCTTTCTACTTAGATAAAAACATTTTCAGCCAAGCATTATTCCATATAAAGTACTGGTATTTCTATTTCTGTCATCTTGTTTCTTCAAACTAACTAATTTTTTACTTTCATTTAAAGGGGTTCATTATCTTACAGACAAGTTAGTCTTCTTCTCAGGAAAAAAAAAGTGCTTGTGGATACTGAAAATGTGACCACCACCAAAGTGTCCAAGAATCACACTCACAGAGACCACAAATGATGGCTCCAAACCTTTGTCGGAGCCTATGTAATAATGGAAATCAAGTTGTAAGTCAAACCAAATGGCTTTTTTCAAAGCTAAAATCTCATCTCATTGAAAACAGTTACTGAAATAAAATTAATTTAAGAATATATTTCCAAATATTTTAGACTGGAAATTTTGAAATCAGATCAAATTTCTGTTTTCTGACTTAAATATTTATTTATGGATTTTAAAAAACCCCCCAATATTAATACATTAAATCAAAATTTTCCCCACTCTTTATTCTTATTATCTTTGTTATGGTTGCAGTAAATAGGATGCGTTGTGGATTTATTTCTGTTACTCTTATCTTCACCTGTGTGTCGCCGCCCCCCCCTCCACCACCCCTCATTCCTTTTATGTGTCCCTGTGTTCAATTTTCAAACCTTCCTTGACTTTGGAAGGCAGAAGGCAAAAGTGAAATAGTGTGAATAAGCTACCACACATCCTGAAGTATTGAGAAAATGGTAAAAAAGTACAAAGGTGGAGGGAAGACGAAAAGCTGATGCTTCATAAATTAAAGGTTTTAAGGTAAAGTGACTTAGAACAAAAATTTTCCCTGCAAGTACATTTGAAATTAATATTTTAAAATTGTTTGAGGAAGGAATCAGGTGGGATTTATATTTAAAATTGCCCTTTAAACTTTCTTGAATGGAAAAGATGAAGAGTATTTTGGGAAGCCTTTTCCATAAAGAAACCTGAGATTTGAGGTGAATGGGGCAAACTACACAACACCTTTTAGGGCATTTTTATTACGTTCACTAAAAGTAACTTTCATTTTTCTGCATTCAGGTAACTTTGTTTATGTAGAGCACATCAAGAAAAAGCAGTTGTCAAGAAGTTAATTGCCTTATAGTCTTTATATAAACTTGCTCTAACAGGCCAAGCTTACTTGAAAAGCTTCCCCCCTCTTTCTGCAAGCGTCTTTCAAATACACAGTTTGTGTAAGCAGTGTGTTTTGTCAGATGGCTCAGGCTGCCTAGAAACAGCCTTTCCTGAGCAGGAGCTGGAGACAGACCCTAACTCCTCCACCGGATGCATCCAGCACCAGGACGCCTGAAGCCTTCAGTGAGGCAGTGCTGTGTGATAAGCACAGCAAACACAGGACTGGAGTGAGAGGAGCTTGCAGCAGACATCCCCAGAACCCCTTGAACATCAGCTGGGCTTGCACACATTTCAGCAGTGGTCAGGGTTGCCCCCATGCAGGCAGAGACTTGCTGGGGTCTGCCTGCTCTGAGAATCTCTCATAGGACGCATAGCCCCTCAGTTGTTTCTCCCATAGTTTCCAGGAGACAGTGAAAGCCACTCACAGCATATCTTGTTTGTACTGGATACATGTGGATCTATCAACAGCAAAACAGGAAAAAAAAACGCTTTCACATAAAATTCCTTTTTATTTCAGTTAAATTACAAAGTTAATTTCTTGAATACCTAATCACAGCAATATGACAAATGAGATATAATGCTTTCTGTACTTCCCACGTGATTCACAACAACCTACTTTAAATACTAGCTAATTCCTTTTAAAAATTGATTCATTTAGATATATACCACCAACAGAAGAATCACCTGAAGCCCATGTGAAGCATTTGCTAATGAATGTGTTGCCTAAATCCAAAGATTTAGTTTTAAAAGGTATGTGGAACGTGCCAGAAAAATGTAGCAGGCTTCCATCTGTACTTTGCTTCGATCTGATACAATTAAATGGACCTTTGTGTGATCTCCCTGACCTCTCCAGAACTCCCACTGGCTTTCAGGATTGACAGTAATGCCAACGAGAAGCTTATGAAACAGGGCAAATCTGCTAAGGCACGTAAACCCCTTTTTCAATAGTGCCTCTAGCATTTAGGCACAGATCTTGGAAGGGATCTTAGCGGTAATAAACTTCCTAAAGAACACAGCCTCAATGCCCAAGTTTTCCAGTCTTTGACATAATCTACCCAGCCAGGGGTCTTAAGAGTCTAAATGATAAACAGGCCTAAGGTGCTTTGAGATGCACAGACAGAGTGTGCCATCACATTTAAACAAGTACATCCTTGACAAATCCCAAAAGCATGCCAAAAAGTCATGTTTGCATGTATGTGTGACTCGGGACTCTACTGACTAGAGTTACTAACTCACAGAAAATGGACCATGATTGCAGTAGTAAGGCTGCGTTTTGTTTTGTTGGATTGTGGGTTTGGTTTTGTTTTGTTTTGTTTCTCATAATGCTTCAGATTATGGCCTTCCATTGAGCTGCTTTGTGTCCTTAGAGGCAAAAAGCCAGTCTAACTCAGTATTGGGGAATTATTAATCCCAGGGCACCATGGAGTTAGTGTGGTCAGTCAGGAGCTGTGACTATACTGGAATTGAAGGTCTCTAAGAAAAGACTTATATGGTTTTGACCTGCCATGAATGCATCTCAAGGGCAGGGTTATTATGCTTTAACTAAACATTTCACTTATGAATGCCTCTGCTGTTAGCTAAGTTGTTGATATCTTGCTGAGGAGTGAACCCAGGGGAGTGTAGTACGAAGAGAACAACACAAGAATGTGGAAATGATGGTGAGAGATAGAAAGAATATTAAAACAGACCAGAGAAATTGAATGGCAAGAGATGAAGAGGAATGAAATATGCCTTGCAAGGGGCAAGACACACAAGGCATGAAGAGGGAGGTTATTTTGGAAAATGCATCGAACCCACCTCCATTTCCATTTACAAGCTGATTCAGCAGTGCCTGTCATTCAAATCATGTCTCAACAGCAAAGGAATTGTTGTGAGAAGCAAATCATAAAACCAACAGGTGCAGAGAACATGCTGCTGCTGCTATGTTTGAAAAAAAAATAAATTACAGGTCTCACATTTAACATCAACTACAAAAAGTTGAGGTGGAAGAAACTGCTATAAGAATGTGAGCCAGCAAGTTCCTATCCCTACAGTGGTTTGGTGATTTTTTTTTTTTTAATTTACTCATCACACTTTCCATGCAGGATCTCTGTCTGTGTGTGAGTGTGTGTGTGTGTGTGTGTGTGTGTCTGCGTGTACGTGTGAATTTGTCTTTTGGGTTTTTTTAATCTACTTCACCAAATTTTTCACTGGTTTCACTAATGAAAGGTCTACTGCTAGAAGATAGAATCTACTTTCTTCCTCTTAATATTTTAAATTACTTTTTGTGAGCTGCCTAGGGACTTCGTGGCCACGACTGTCCTATTTACGTCTCCTTCTTCCTTTTCTCTTTATTATTATTACCATACAATATTATTATTATTATTATTATTATTACTATTATTACTATTACTATTACTATTACTACTACTACTACAACCCTGTGAATGCTCTGACTGAAAATGCAGAATGCCTCAGCCCACACGACTGGGGCAGCAGAGGTGTCTGCATGAGGGAGCACAGCTAACCGCACTGACTAGCAAATTTTTGCCTTTTCTACAGCAAACCGGTACAGATTTCAAGTGATCTGCGCTTCCCCAGCAGCGATAGCAGCAGTCACCGGGTGCCAAACCGATAGCGCCCCACGAGTCGCCGCCCTTCAGCCGCGGAAGGCACCCACGCACCCGCACACCGCTCGGGCAGCAGGCAGAGAAGAGGAGCCTCAGCCGAGCCCGCCAGCCAAATCCAGAGGTAACACGGTGAGAGGAAACCTCACACAAGCTGCAGTTCGCCAACTGCCATATGCCCCGGCAAAGCTACTGACAGCAGTGGCGAGCCCAGGGAGGGCTTTTATCATTAGCCCCTCACCCAGCAGTGGAGGAAACTCATTTAGCCCCATGCTGGACTTTCATTAGGAGCGACTTGCATCAGATGGTCGCAGCGTTCTGGCACTGGTGTCGCCTGGTCCGTTGCTGGAGACGTGGCCATATCTCACCCCAGCAGGGATCCCCAGATTGGAGCGGCGCTTTGTCGACAGATGCCAAGACAGCAGCGGTAGTAGTGACAAAGGCAGCTCGGTTTGGTGTTATCCTTTATGCTGGCATGTTGCAGCCCTGAACTTTTCAAGAGGTGCCGTTTTACAAACTACTTATTCCTGTTGCAGATAGAAAGGCAGGGAGTTTATATAGATGGGGAGAAATAATCTAAAATAAAATACGCTTGAAATTACCACTTGAAGCTGAAGCAAGCAGCAAAGAAGCTGTCACTGACAATCATTATTTCTAACCTTGGGACTGTAATAAAAAAATCAATGAAGCAAGAGATGTCAATATTCTAGTAACTAAGATGTGATACCAGCACCCTCTTCTCCCAACATCCTAGCTGCTTATGGTAAAAATATACAAAAGTTGAAGCATAGATGTCGCAAAAGAAACACTTTTCTGTTTCCAGAAATATCCTATCATTTTGGGACAACTGCTTGCATTGCTTGCAGGAGAGGATTTTCAATGAGAAGTGAACCAAAACAGTATTTTTTTGACACTGAGCTATGAATTCTTTGAAGAGCATAGTAGTCTTGTCAAATTTAAAAAACTCCAAAACACCTTGACTGTTTCCCTTCCTTCCTGTCTGCTTCCAAAACATGGATATTCAGAATTTAAATCCCTCACACATCTTGCAGGTGACTACCTCATCGTGCAGATACATTATAAACTGATATGGGCTAACAACGGAACACCTAAATAAATCTCCTGATTTTTATCAGTGCGTTTTAATGAACTCCTGTGTTTAATTAAAAACAAACACACCCAAAGAAGAAAATGAGCTTCTTAAAAATCTACAGCTTCCTTCTCTTACTTTTTTCATCACCATGATAGAAGGCTGTCCTGCACTATTTAATGGGTTTGACTTCGGGGAGGGCAAAACATCAGTAGCTGCTTTTTATAGACAGGGAACAAAAAACAGTAGGAGAGACGAGGTCCTGGCTTCTTGAATGGAGACTGCAGCCCTGATTTGCATTCAGAGGGACTGATACAGCCTGTGTGAAAGGCGGGCACTGCGGAGCATGGGACCAGGTAGTCGGGAAGCTGAGTTGGGAGCTCTGGGGAGAGGGTGCAAGGGGCTCACATTAACTTGACCTGGTGCCCAACTCTTCCCTGCTACAGGTGGCGACCCACAGCCCAGCAGCCTCTCCTGAAACAGCAGCTTCTCATCCCCAAAAGGGAGTGCTTCACCTTTCCTTTGAACCAGTTTTGTGCCACCACAGCCCCGCTGCACGCACCGTGTGATCCCAGGGGATGTGAAAGCCTCTAATGCCTGGGCACCGACTGCAGCAGTGAGCAGTGCTGCAGCCGGGCAGGCTCATGTCAGGCCCCGCTGACCCGAGACTAGAGCGGTTTTAATTCTCTTTTCCTAATAGCTCTTCCTTAAGCCAAAAGCCCATTGGGGCGGACAGCGGGGCAAGCCAGACCGTGGCGCTGGTGTCCTCAAGCTGGCGGCGGGCTGCAGGCCCATCCTGCCGCTCCGCTTTTCAGAAGAGATCGCGCAGGGGGAGCGGTCGGCAGCTTTGCTTATCTGCTTTATTATTTTAATATTTTATTTTATTCCATCCTGCCGAGCAGGCCGGGCCGGGCCGAGCCGGGCCGGGCCGGGCGCGCGCAGGTGGGCGGTGTTGAGGCGCCACCTACCGGGCGGCGGCGGCGGCAGCGGCCCCCTCAGCGGGGCGGCGGGGCGGAGGTGGGGCTGTGGGCGCGCAAGGCTGCCCGTGCCCCCGGACACTGCGCAAAACAAATGAACACATCGCCCCGTTATTTCCGCAGAAAGTCCCCCCGCGAACCCTTCTGCCTGGCCGCGGGGCCCGGCAAAGGTCGGAGGCGCCGCCGCGTTAGGGGCTGGGCGGAGGCGGGGGGGGCGGCACACGGACAACGTGGTTCTGGCTTTAATTGCTTCCATTTGGCCTCAGCCAGGGGTGGGCGCGACACGGACGTAGGCGAATGTGTCCTGACCACAGGAAGGAGCAGTGTTAAACATTTTAATTATACGGGGAGTGAAACAAAGTAAAAGCAGAACAATGAAGAGCAAATATAAAGAAAGGGAAGCTAATTGATGGAACATTAACGTAAGAATTTAATGCAACCAGGCTGAATCTGTTTTGCAGCATGAAAGGAAGGAAAACAGTGCTATTGTCCTGGGAAGAACAGGACAACAGCACTGAAGTTGTCCTGAGTGCAGCCCGGCTTCCAGCCTGCCGTGAGTGGCAGGGCTGCCGTGGCTCTGAGCGGGTTGTTTCTACCGGAGAGATACTTTTAACACTCTGCCTCTTTAGGGATCTGGGAACCAACTATCTAGCCTTGAAATCCATAGAAATGCCAGCCATTCATGTTGATCGTTTAATCTCCATTGGCAAAGTGTAGCTCAGGATATACTCTAAGCTATCCTTGCCGCTTGCCACAGCCCTACCTATAGAATAAGAGATGCTTAGAGATGGGCCATCCAGCTGCCAGGACACCGTTTTTAGCACAAACCACACTTGGTTATTCTTATACCCCAAATGTGGGCATTTCATGAGGGTCAAGTTACCCCTGTGGGTATCCTCTGTGGTCAGAGTGAAAAAGAGACTGTGCTAGTGATATACTGATATAATTCTAATGTAGTAACAATGCCAATGTGCTAGTATCATGTAATGCTAATATGATTGTGGTACATAATAATGCAATGCTAATGCCAAAATTTGCTTTATGCTCTTCCGTGGGGAAGAACCACTCTCTTCTACTGGCCTGCTGACTACAGAGGGAGCCCAGGGTGACCACCTGGCTGGTTTAACTGCTCAGCATTGGATCAAGATACTGCCAGGAACAAGTAACTTTCCTTAAAGGACCCTGTCTAAAGTCTGTTCAGGTTTCAGGTAAACTCTTTCCTATTCCAAGCCTCTTTAGTTTCTCCACAATTAGTGTGAGGCATTATAACATATGTGCATGAGCAGAAGAGATGGAGGTCAGGTTAAGGATCCTTTGCTTGTTTGTCCCAAATGCTGTCTCAGCTTGTGTGACAGTTGGTGCTGTGATGAAGTTTTCATTACAGTCCCTGAACTTTAGCCAAGTTTTCAGGCCTGTTGATGACACTTCAGAAAACGCAAAAGAATCAAAGCATTTTTCAGCAGAAAGCATTTACGTGTCATGAGATACATATTTTAACCAGAAACTCGCGGTCCCTGGCAGACTGTGACTGGTTTAGTTAAGCTTCCATAAATCAAAGCACAATGCACAGACTATGAACATCAAAACATCAAAATCCCACAGACAGGTATGTCAGTGCCTGGCAGCTTTGGCCAAAATTTGCAAAAAGGGATCAAAGAGCTTCTACTCAACATTTAGGACTTAATGGAAATCATAGTCATCCTAGTAGGGGTTTCGCAATTGCCTTTACTAGGAGGCAAAGTCATCCTTCTGTGGGGAGGCAGGAAGCAAGAAGAGTCATCCTTTATATGAATGATATATATTTTAATATATATCCTAATATATTCTGCAGTCACTTGAACAAGCAGTGTTTTGTGTGTTGTTTTTTAAAGCAGCTAACTAGCTAGTATCACTAAGCAGGTATACAAGCAGGTCAATAAAGCAAGCAATATGTTGTTTCATAGTTGTTTTTGGATTGTCTTGATATGCTTTTGTGTAATGCATGTCCATAGCAAATGCACTAGCAGATTTGAGAAAATGGTGCTAGTGAACAGTGAGATGGTAAAGAATAGAAAAGTGTACTTGCTTAAAGTTATATCATACTTTTCCAAATTTCATTGTGATGTTTAGACCTGAATGTTTTCCACTGAATAGTAGGTCCTTTTCCAAATGCTGCTTCAGGGGCAAATGTTAGGCTGTTTATGCAATGGATGGATCAAAGTTTAAAGTCTCAAGTCTTCAAGTTTTGAATTTTGTCTGATACTAGACCTAGGCCAGGATCAAAATAACCTTCCTCCAATTTAAAAGCTGACGGTTGCCAAACTTCATAAAATTTTAAATTCAGAAACATATGTAGTTCTGATTCTTTCAACATTATCACCCTAGCGGTGTGTCTGGGTACTGGAGGAATAATTAAGCATTGGAGACAAAATCATTAACTTTTTTGTGTCTCTAATCTTGTAGTTTATTGCATCATAAATACCTGCATTGTATAACACTCTATGTAAAACTTCATTAAAATAAGCCATCGATCATGGAAACCAGAGTGAATATGGATAACCAGATTTTTTTCTGTTTCTACTAGAAATCTTAATCCAGCAAAATTAATGTACCACCACAGAAGGCCTACATTTGCTCCTCTGCTCTACATTTTCTAACCATATTTATAGTCCATTTCAGAATTGAAACTAATTAACATGGCCCTTGACTTTTCCATTCCATCATCAGAATGAATGAAGGATGCTGCGGAAACTATTTGGAATTATGACCTTTTCAGGAAGATTTCTTCTGAATCAATGTTAGAGGATATGCCAGTGAAAAAAGCTGTCATATGAGCAGAGCTTGAAATCTGTTCCTCAGAGGTTTACCTGCTCCACCTTCTACTATCCTAGCATCCACAAATATTCCCCTCAAGCCACCCAGTGGAAGATTGTTTTGGCCATTCCTCTCTTCCAGGAGTACTTGAGAAGGTTGCGGAGTCCAGGCCAGTTATCCTGATGGCAAATGGAGAAAAATCCTGTGCATTTCAGAGGAGTCTATATGGGAGTATATCTTAAATCTACAGTGCATTGCATCAATGGTGCTGGGTCAAAGCTTTTGGGCCCAGATGTTCTCTTGCATGTAAATACAGAAGTGCTTACAAAAAAGTGAAAAAACTTTCTTCCTGGAGCTGATCATGTACATAAGGAGTAATTCCAATCACCCCTGGAAGACACTCTGGTATCAAAGCCTTCCTTCTGGAGTGGGTCAGACTCACTTTATTCTTTGCTGAGGATAGTTTTTCACGGTATTCAGGTACACATACAGCTGGTAGGGCAGAGGGCTTGGCATCACTTCACTGCAGGCAACCCAGCTCTAACGAGAGGCTCTTCTAGACCCCACTAGAAGCAAACTGGTTTGCATTTTCCTTAGTATGTGCTCTGTACCATAATGTCACAACCTCAAGCAATGAAAGTGCAGCATTGATGGAAGCTCTGCAATGGCAGGGTGGAGGGTAATGAAGTGTCAGCAGTAAGAAGCGGGATACATGCATGAAAATATTCATCTCTGGCCTCATCCTTTGACACTGGGTAGAATTGATGCATGAACACAGTAGATGAAGGAGATAAGCAGGCAAGAGACTAGCAAATATCTCATTAATAGCTGATATAGCAGGCATCTTCTTTTAGAAGACAGATGATCAGAAGGTACTCAGAAATATTTCCCAGCATTTCGGATGCAAGTAACAGCAGGTAAACTATAGTAAACTGAACAAACGTTGGTGGTTAAGCTTGCTTCAAGGCCAAAAAAGGTAGAAAGACTCAGGAGTGTTATTTGCTGGAAAGTATGTCTGTGGTCTTTATGGTTTCTTCTCAAATGGGCCATTGACTCTTGACCATTAGAAAATGTCTGTCTTCAGCCTAGCTCATCTTCTGAAACTGATAATGGGCTCTGAAGCTACAATATTGAGGAGAAATAACAGATTTGGAAATCCATTTTACCATCCATCTCACACCTTTTAATGATGGGAAATAAATACAAGGGATGTAGTGAAGGTGAACAATTTTAATGCCTTTTATAAAAGTGCCACCTCCATTCAAATTAATGAAATTTAGCAACAACAGGTGTGTGTGTATGTGTCTCTGTGTCCATGTATTTAAATAAGGTATCCTTCAAGAAGGATACACTGAATGGGCTTTCCAAGATGATGAAATAATTCAGTATATCAAGACCAAAAACCTCAAGCGAATATCACAAATAGAGATTACAACCTTCTTTTTTTTTAATGCACTAGAAGCAATTTTGTCTGTGCATACAATTTCTTTGCAATTTCTTAATGGAATGATGTAGTATGCATATTTTACAGAAAAATCAGGATAGAGCAAAGACCTGCTTTGAATGTTATTAATTTAAAAGTTTCTAGAGTTTATTTTTAGGGATCTGTAGGGATTTTGAAAGCAATGTGGTTTTTCAGAATAAATAAAAGGTACCTCTTAAATGATACTGACAACTAGCATCACCTGTATATAAGGGTGACATTTCCATGGGATGACCAATAATTTTTAAAATGCAAAAAAGTCCTATCTGCAAAATACTAAGTATCTTAGAAAATTTTTATACAGAAGTAGGAGCCTATTTTTTGGGAAAAAAAATAGTCTACAAAATTTGGGGTGACTTTGGAGTTTCTCCTTTAGTGTAGAAGTAGTAGCAATGGGAGAAATAACCTGGGGAAAAAATAGATGTATAGATAGAATGTAGATGCAGGATATAGTGATGAAAGCAACTCTTCGTGTTTTATATGGTTCTAATGAAAGACAATTGGTAATAAGAAGTGACTGGTGAAATTGTGTCAATGACCAATCCTATTCTGCATGTTCTGCTGAAGCCAGGCACCCTCTGAGGACAGTTGGAGCTCAGCCAGAACATCATGACCGTGGTCAAGGTCATAAGTCCTCATGTGCCAAGCAATACAGTGTTGTTCCTAATCTTTACAAACTCTTTTTTTTTTTTTATTTTATTTTCCCATGGGGAAACAGACTGGAATATACTCAGTTAGACCATTAGTATTTTTAATCCTTATCTCCTTTTGATATAAAAATAAAGCTATCAGTTATTTTTTGTTTCATTATTAAGCCCTTGGTTTTTACAAGGATTTCAGAACTTGGCCTAGATTAGAAACAAAAATAGTAAGAGCTCCTTTCCACAAGAAATAAGATTTAAAGGTATTAGGGGCATATGCCCTCCTTTTTAGCAATCAGCATGGGGAGTTCTTTTTTTCTGACCCTAGAAAAATCAACTACAGGAGCTCAAAAAATGTTTTTATGGTTTATTTTTGTAAATGCTGTTTGTAGTAATATTCCACTAACACACATACACACGAGTCCTTTCACAGCCCTTTTCTGGCTAAAATTTGACTTGCTATGAATAGTTGGTAGGCAGCCCTGTGCAGGGAGATTGGACTGAATGCTGAGACAGGTGTATTTTTGGCTCAGCCAGCAGCCCAGTGTGTAATTGTGCATCAGTTTTTCCTTCTAGCCTAGTTTTTCTGTTCTACTTAAACAAAAGCTTTGAGTTTTAAGGCATGACATCTCACTATCTATTTGTAGGTAACCAAACCCAAACCAATGCTTTGTACTTGAATTCTTATGTCCCATTAATGCTGAAATAACAGTAGCCTTTCAATGGTTGCCTCTTCAGAGGAGTTGGGCAGTTTTGAAATCATGCTTTAATATTAAACTGGGCTTTGTTCGGAGCTGTAGCAGTCAGGAACAAACTATTTTGTGTGGGTATGTGAATGCAGGAACAAATGGAAATGACTGCATCCAGGACTCTGGAAATCATTATGTTCGTGCCATCACAGGGTACCACATTGCACAGTTCTTTCCAGAATCAGAGCCTCAGCTTGAAGGGCCAATAGACTCTCCAGAAAACAAAACCAGGCAATTTTTTTTTTGCAAAAACAGAAGATTTTTTGCAAAAAGCAGATTTTGCAAAAAACAAAACCTGGCTGGTTTTTTGGAGATTCCTGATGGTTATGATTCTACATCTTGAACCAGTGCCACTGCTGAATGTTCAGTGGCCTCATCAGTCTCCAACACTGATGCTGGCCAGTTCCCTTTCATTCCTTGGTGCTGGCAACAATGTTCTGATGCAAGACTAAATATCTGTCCTCAGTGAGTGTTTTTTGGAAAAGGACAAAGTGCCAGACAATATCAGACTAGGCCCATGGCTCACCCACTGCAGCACCTGCTCTCTGGCTCTCTGGCATGGAAATAGTTCTCATCTTGATCTCTGTGTTGGAAGAATTCAATGTTCACACCCAGCTTTGTGGGATTTAATTTGCCTTTCAGAAGAAAAGTGAAATAATTTTGCATATTTTTTTTACTGTTCAGAGAAATTTCCTCTTCACATTCTATGTCTTCTGGGCCTCATTGCCTAGGCACGTTGCAATCCAAGGTGCATTTTTTAATCTTGCAGTTCAACAAGGGCCTTCCTTCTCCTTGCACTGTGAGACATGTTAGCTCCTCCCAGCCTTTCTTATGAATATACACTATGTTCCCTAGTCTAATTTTAAAGGGGAAAATTTATTTCCTCATTAGATGTTTGAATTACCTAAGGGCTGTTTATCATGATCCTCTTTCTTAAATATTCTTTAATCCTGCAATATCCTTTTGAAGTATATGACCATATACCACAGCTGAGATCAGGCACTGCTAGTGATTTGTGTATTGACATTCCATTATTTCCCATATTAGTGTCCAGTCCATCTCTAATTCACCCTGCTTAGGTTTGCCAAGCAAAATGGCAATATTGATCATTGCTTTTCTAGCAATTGTCTGCATCTGTTTTGTGTCTCATATATTGTTGTTATTAAAGGCAGCAAACAAAGCCTAATGAGTTTCAGAAGGCCCACTTTGGAATTGGTAGTACTTTTTTTGTGCAGACATGAAGACTCAGCTTGTCCACACGCTCAGTTTAGATGCACAAGACTAGATCATTTGCAAAAAATAAAATCTATTCAGACAAGCTGGACAAGTGACCTATGAAAACGCTTTTCATTACCATATTCCCTGAAACTAAACCACATAATACTTTTGCTATGCCTTCTCCCTTGTATTTCTTAGAAAATATATCTTTTTTTTTGTGAAATCGGCCTAATCACAGGAAATAAGTTCTATTTGCTTGTCTTCCTGCACTCACATCTTACAATGTAGCTGATTCACAAGTAAATAAAGTAATCTCAGCTAGAATTGCTACTGGTGTCTGCTCATTCATTCCTAGATTTTTGCGACATTAATGGCCATTTTCCTACCTTACCTGGACATGAGGAAAGCTTTGCAAATTTCTTCTGGTTGATGAAATGCAGAGAAAACATGAAAGACCAACAGAAATGTTAGTTCAGCACTAGGCTCAATGAGAAAAGACAGCTACCTTACTTTTGTATTGAAAAAATGTATACGCCTATAGTCCATATAAATGGACTACTTAACCTGCTTTTGAACTTCCCAAAAATGTTCCCACACCAAGCATCCAAATGTGAAGGATTCTGGTTGCTTCATATTTGAATTCCTGAGCTTAAGCTTTGGTCTTCTGGGACAACTGGGCACAAGCCCAAGAGCCTGGCATTTTCTCCCTCTTCCCACATCCCGATAAAAAGCAACTGGGACTCCAGTCTTGCCCTGGAGACTCTTAAGTGTTCTGCATGCATGAAAGAGTGAGTTCCAAAAAACAAGCTGATAGAAATAAGGTATTTTGCCAACCGTGCACAAGAGTTTTGTGCACGGTCATCTGTGTGGTGTGGGTGCGTGCTTGTCTACAGAAATGTGAGCTTGAGACTTGTAGACCTAGCTGGTAAAAAGGAAGAGTTAAACAAGAAAAGCTTTTCAGACCTCACAGGTTTTTTCATAATCATAATGTAGTTGGCTTCTTTAGAGAAACAGAACTATCTGCCTCTTTCTCTTCAATGGTTAAAACTACATTTCTTGGGAAAGACTAATAAAATGAACAATAGAACCCTGGAGCCTGCAGAGCTTGGGTCCAGTTTGTACAAAGAGAAAACAAAAAACAACACCAGAAAAGACTGTGTTCTTAAATTTTGCCACAACAACGTCATGCCTAGAACCGCAGGAGGAGGTCCACACATAGCTTGGCCATTAATTACAATTTTTACATTCTTTTTGGTTGTATTTTTTGATGACAAGAGCAACTAGAGAAAATCAGAACAGAGAGTTGGGGATCATTCTGAGTAACTTCTTGCTTTCCCTGTCTTGTCTCAGGGGGTGGCAGCCCCTGGACTTATTTCTGCAATTTCCTGAACATTTTCCATGAAGTGCTGACTTGCAGTCTGCAGTCTGTATCACTTAGAGCAATACCCAGCATCACAAAGGATCAGATGCTGTAGCAGAATCCAGCCAATCTGGACTTACAACTTGTCAGCAGTAATCCACTGTGAGCAAGGTGACAGAGTACCAAAGATCAGCATGGCTGGATGGTTGGCACACGTGTCCCACATTTTTGGGGGCACATCAATGACTGTGTGTTACATTAATATGCTCTGACTTAGTCTTACGGTAAAGAACTATCAGCCTCCTTCAATAAATTCATTGTGGTTGAGTGCTCACCGATTATCTGTAGGAGTGCAAATACAGCTGTTTGTTAGACATGAGACATTCATTTAGCTCTCTGTATTGTCAAATACATTATTAGCTAATTTATAGCAAGAGAATCTTTACCTCCAGTATGTGTTATGAACCTCATTTGAACCTATTTTGCACCTATTCTTGCTTGCTCTGGGTAATGGGTAGTGATGTGTGTGAGCCAGAAAGAATTGCTCAACTTCCATAAACAGAATGAACTTCCAAGAGTGGCAATTAAAAAAAGAAATACGCATAAATTAATTTCTAATTTCTTACTGGTAAATGCAAAGTATTTCGTGTTGATTAACAAAACACAATGCCCATGAAATCCTACAAAACCATTTCTTTCCCCTATCATGTTTCAGAAGATAAATTTGCTTTAATACTTAGTGTTAGAAACAGCTCAAAAATGAGACATGACAGTCCTAGAAATCCTAAAGCACCAAATATGAATTTCTCCAAAGGGATTTGATCTCAGTTTCATATTCAGCATTTTTTTCTTACTGGTTTATTTGGAGCATATAAAAGTATTAATTTATTGCTGCATTTAATATGGGGAGTGGTGAGTAGCTGTATTTTGAACCAGCTTGTTATTGCTGAAAATGTCAGGGCCACTTCTTCAATACTCATTGAAATTTTTAGTTAAAGAATGACAGATATATATCATAAACAAGCAGTCAAAGAAAAGCACACCTTATGTCAATGAAACAGTGCATAACATCACCTTCCTGTGAGGACAGAAATTACCACTTTTAACGAAACCACTCTGATTTTTCAGGTTTAAATCAAAGATATGTGATAACCCATATCTTTCCTTTTCCACCTAGAGGCCACAGGATATAGGAACATACTCCAGCCTCACAGGTAGGGAAGGATTCAGATCAGATGGAGGGAGGCCAGGAAGAAGCAATGAGAATTACAAGGAGCTCAGAGCACATGGGATGTAAGGAAACACCGCTAGTCTGCCAGTGGTGGTCAAACGCAACTTCAAAAGAAAACTAAGCTGGGGAAAAATGGTAAGAGTCTGGCTACTTATAAAGGAGTGAAAAACATTTTTTCATGTCCACTGAAGATAAAGGAAAAAATTATTTCAAGTAAGAGCAACTTTGGTTTAGGTTTCGGGTAAAAAATTTCTAGTGATAGAAGTAATGAAACACCAGAATACATTGCCAAGAGATGCTGTTGAATTTCATCAGTCGGTCAAGATTCTTAAAAATGCATTGAGAAGATGCTTTCATGTATGGATAGTTATTCCCATCAGAAAGGTCAAAGGACAGACCAGATGTTCTGAAACACAGGATCCTACGATGAAGTCTGTTTTCCATGCTTCTGTTATAGCTATTTTTCCTATGGTCTGGGAGTAGACTAACCAACTTTAGACCTGCAGATGTTGGAAGCCAAAAAAAAAAAAAAAGTCTTACTTTTTTCACGTTTTCCTGCTTCCCTTTTAATTTTTTCTTTTCTGTTTTTTTCTTCTGGATCTATTGAAAAAGAAATGTTTTTTGTCTCACTGCTAGACTAACCCTCTGTAATCTTTCTTCTACATCTGTGCAAAGCTACTCTTTTTCTTGTGTACATCCCAGCAAAGTTACACTAAACTTTTGCTTGACTGCTCATTGGAATCACCCAGTTTTCAATGACAGAAATAATCCTGTTCCTGCAGAAAATATCAAGATTTGTTCCCAGCTTCTGATCCTCAATTTAGCAGAAGCAAAGTTTTTATTATATGCAGCTTTGGTCGCCATGAACCTGGCAGTGAAAGAGGATTCTCAGTCACTGAACAGCAGTGAGTTTTTTTAAGAGCCAGGCCTATACAAAAGCTTGAAGTTACTTGCTGTTCTTCCAAAAGACCCCAGAAGTTTTGTTACCCGTTTCAGTAGCAGTAGGACTACTTCATTGTACTGGGAAAAGATTATTTGCCCTCTTTTTTTTTTTTTTAACTTTGCATGACAGTTCTCATAGCATGCTAAATAATGCCAGCAGGATTTAAAATTGAATTCAGAATTATTTTAATTATCTTAAATGTTTTACTTTTTTTTTCAAACTAAATGCATAAATAGGATCTGCTCAAACATGCCTAGCAGGAGGCATTTAAATGCCTCATGCAGATAGGCTGTTCCCTGCTTCCTTGTTTGGTTTGGTTTTCCCTTTCTTGTTTAAAAAAATCCAGCAGTGAATGAATGAAACATAATTATGCAAATATGCTAAATCCAGTTGACAGGCAGGATGCAGGCAATGCTAAAGGAAAACTGGTAAGCTGAGGGCAACGTCTACGTTTCATTATTTATTAGGGGCCAGATATGAAAAGGCATTTGAGCACCCAGAGAGACAGCCAGTCAGTAGCATTTACAAAAACACCTCAGCGAATGAGGTGCATTATTCCTGTACAGTTTTACTAGTGGCAGTGTGGGGAAATTAGTGGCGGAAATTAGTAAGCAGTGGCCTTCCAAATTAATCTACTTTATGAGTCAGCAATCTTATGTGTTTCTCTGAATGCAAATCCCAAGTGCAAAACAAGTGTCATGCATACATCTAAACTCTCTTTTTTTTAATTTACTGCATGCTATATGTTAGAAAAGAACATTTTGTGCAGTATATAGAAACTCTGCTAGTGACAGTTTTACCAGTTCATATTGAAATGCTGTAGGAAATTATAGATCATGAGCTATAATTTCAGTGGTAAACCCAAAAGTTATTTCCAAGTCTCTGCAAAGGTGTGCCATAAATCTGGTCAAAGAGAACATGACAAAGAACTTACCTAGTTAGCATTTTTCTCCTGTAAGGAACGGAAGAAAAACTGAAAAAAAAGAAAGAGAAAGCAATAGTACTATTTTTTCTGTGTGCAATTTATGAAAGACATTGCTTCTGGCACAGCTACTTGTGGATTCTGACCTTTGTAAACGAATAAGGATACAAACCTTCATATGTTGAGGTAGATTGGCCATTATGAACGAATTAACTGAGTGGAGGATTCCAAACACACTGTAAAATTTATCAGTTTTAGCAGTTTGCTATAAAACTCACACAACAAATTTGTGTTGGGTCCAATCTATTGAACAGTCACATTACTGACTTGGACAATGAATTATGGGGTACACATAAAACTGGCAGATGGCATCTTTCTAGGAGGGATTCCAAGCACTTGAAAGGACAAGATTATTACTCACAGTGATCCTAAAAATGTTACTGAAATACTCCAAAACCAGCAGTATGAAATTCTAAGAATTGCTATGCTTGAGAAGGAAGAAAACCAACAGAAAATGTGAAATGGCTGAACAGAAAAATATCTGGCAACAATGATTAATTAAGACATCTTAATATGTTTGAACATTATACTGAGTAAAAAGACCAGTGTCATTCTGGAGTGTGCTTGGTGGCATGCCATGTTAGAGATGGAGGCCTTTATTCTGTCCTGCACAGCAGTAACAGGACTTCAGCTAAAATATGTGATCAGATTTTGAGCATGACATTTTAAGAAAAGATGCAGACTGACTAGAGTGCAGGCCAAGAGCATAAACACTACTAAGACATTTTAAAATGTGCCAGAAGGTTTAAAGAAGTGTGTTTGTTTAGTTTTGAAGAGTGAGGAGCAATTCAATAATCATCTAATATGTAAAAAGATTTTATAATGAGCACAGCCATCAGTTACTCTCCATGTTCACCCAATGTAAAAAAGAAATCATAGCCTTAATTTTTCAAAAGGGAGAAAAAGGTTAGATTAGATTAAATTAGCCATTAAAAAAAAACCCTTTCCATCTGCAAAGGCTTTTAAGGACTGAAAGAGGCTGCCTAGGGAGCTTCTTTACTTCATAATTGAAGACCTCTGTGAACAGATTAGACAAAAGTCTGGTGGTCTGAGAATATCTGACAATCTCTCAAAGCAGGGAGAGCTGAGGTTTAAAGATGATTTTCATTCCTGTATTTCTATGATGCTACTGCAAAAGCTCGTAGAAAATTATATTATTTAATTACCTGAAATCCATATTTACTTTTTTAAGTAACTCACATTCATAGAGAAGATTCAGTGCATTCAGAAATTCATATTGATTATGTCAATTACAGATAGCCCCTTTGGGATTTACATTCCAGTGTGGAAGTCTTCATTAAAACAAACTAACAAGCAAGCAAACAAAATCTGGATAAACTCTTTTTACTTGTCTCAGAAAATGCAGGGAGAGTTTATATCATTTTGAAATAAAAAGCATGATTTGTATCGGTTACAGGAGGGAATACTGTGTTCACAATTGAGATTTGTTGTGTTTCCTCCTGGAGAAGTGCACTTGGATTATCAGCAGATTTGCAAAATTTGCGAGTCAAATTTAGTAGGAATGCCTACCTATTAAGCTTATAAAACATGGTGTGTACATCAATTTTTTGTTTATTTTAAATATTATGATACACAGGTGTAATACTATAAATTTTTTTGGTTTTTTGGAATGTAGGATTTTCAGAGGTGCTGCGTATAATCTTGTCACTGAAGTGTTATATCCTCTTAAACTCATGCAGTGGAATAGCATTTTTTGCTAATAAAATTCTTTAACTTGCGCTCTTTGTGATTGACAGTGCCGAAAATGCTGCTAAGAAAGTAGCCTTATCTGAACCTTAAGTCATGACTGACAGATTGCAAAGATTAAGGTCTGTAATCTACATGTAAGTAATTTGATTTGAAAATAGTAGGACTTGCTGAAGGAAACTTTTCCCAGGAGCCAATGTGCTTTAACTGATGTTAGTAAGTAAGTTAGTAAGTAAGGTTGTAAATATTACAATTACACACATTTCAAAGGGAGTCAAATAGCCTCTCCCTTTAACCCTCTGCCAAGTTTAATTCATCCTAAAATTACAGAGTGGCTCTTCTTCAGACATTGAAGCAACCTGCCATGTAGATACCAATATGCAGTTAGTAACAACAGTGCCATGCAGGTCCATGCCAAAAAAAATACAACAGCCTGCTCAAAATTAGGTTTTATGTTTATGACTTTCTAAGATCAAGAGCTGCCTTTTCCTCCTGTCTCACTGTCTTTCCCTTCTCACACCTGCTGCATTCAAATCACTTTTACAATAATGTTCTCATTGTGAGCATGTGCTTGAGACCTTACCTATACCTTATAGACTAATGATTGCCTTTACCCCACCGAACATGAAGGTGTCAGTAGGTATTAATAATACTGTGAAAGAGATAACAGTATTTCCATAAATTGACCTTCCTGATGATGACTTCACCCCATTTTCTTCAGTTCAGTTTAATGACTTGAAGAGTGTTCGGTGATGAAACCATTCCCAAGCATAAATTATTCAATACAGGAAAGAAGTAGTAGTTCCATTTTGCAATTTTCCATCAGTGGCTGAACCTCTGTAGGTGAATTGTCTGCAGAGGCAGAACAATTCTTCTGACCCTCGTAAACTTATTCGCACCCTTTTTTAAAACAAGGTAGCAATAAAAATGTGAATAAGGAGAAAAGACATTTTCTTCAAAATAAATGTTGACCCATCCATTTGTGCTCTTAAAAATGTGTGTGTGTGTATATATATATATACCATGTAGAAGAAAAAGACTTCTTTTAAAATACATTTACTCTAGGTTATTAGCAAGAAACTTCATTTAAAAGATACAATTAGGAAAGATCAAAGAGCTGGACTAGAACCAACATAACCATAAATATTTTAAATGCTTGACATTACATACCAGACACAAACAGAGAAGCAAATTATAGCTAGTATTTCTAAAGATAAAAATATTTACCAGCTTCATGTTAATATTTGCATATTCAGTACTAGGCTTTTAGCTACATTTCTGAAACCATGATTTTCCTATTATCTCTCTCTTTCTTATTATATCACACTGCCACTTTCCCCTGGAATTCGATGCAGAGAAAAAATCCCTGCCTTTTTGCAGCAAGAGTTTTTCCAGGTGGGATGTACAGTATCTGCTGTCGTTCCCTGGTGTTTTTCCTGATCTGTTTCCTTGACATCTTGCATCTGCTGGAGGTGTTGGGGTGGAGGCAGCCTGCTGCTGGACCACAGCGTCTGCTGCTTTCTGAGAGAAATGAGCTCAGAGACGAGTCATAAATTCTCAGCCAGATCATAAGAATGGGCACCATACAGGGAAGCCTGTTTGGAGCTCCAGAATGCCTGCTTTCTGATTTATATAAATATTTTTTAATGCGCATCGCAGCCCTAACGGACTGAAAGTGTGAACTTTTAGGGTACAAGGTCTATTTAAGCTTATACATTGTCATGAATGGAAACTACTCTTGAATTTACACTATGCGGAGATTTCGTTCCATCAGCACAATTTGGTCATATGACAATAGGCCTGTAGAGGATGGAAATTCTGCAGAGATTTTTGTAAATTACTTTCCCACTTAGGCACATTAAAACACCAAAAAATTTCCTTTCCTTTTACAATATATCCTTTCAAAGACATCCCTTTCCCTGATGCTATTGGGACAATAATTTTTAAGCCACAAATCAGAAGGTAGGATATGAGGAAATAAAAGGAAAGCTGTTGTATATATGCATCATAATCTTCTGATATTCAAGGGAATATAATCTTATATCAGGAACTACCTGGCTGTTCTAAGAGGTCCCAAATTATGAAGATCTAAATCAAACCTGGTAGACCATCATATTTTAGCAATTTGATGGATTTTCTCTTGCCTTTTACCCTTATTACTGTGTAACGGCACAGAAGTTGTAATTCGTGAAAAGTCCCAGAATGGTAAATGCAGTTCAGATCTGGGCACTTGCTGGTTTCTCCGCTTTGAAAGGTAATTGAATGGGAACAAGTACAAGTGCAATTGAATATGTAGGCTAGAGGCACTAAGTTGCAGCCTCAAAGAGGTCATGCAGAAATGAATTTTTAAAAAGGACTATAAAATTGCATCTAAGATAGATGGGGTGCAAAAGCAATATTTAAATGAAATTGTTATGGATATAAGTCACTTGCCAGGCATTCTAACTATTTCCAACATAAAATATGTTTTCACTTCATATATAAAACATTGTTATTATTCACATCCTGTGTCATGTTAACATATTAAAACTTAAATGTTTAATGCATATATTAAAATTTTGTGTCATCATTAACACTGCTGATGAATACCCTTTAACAAAAATAATGGAAAAGATATGTCAAGGCAGATAATTTTTACAATTAGAATAAAAATATGTAACTTAAAGTGTGATAAGATAGAACCGCTTAATTCAAAGTTTCACAATCCCCTCTCCTTGCTCATGGGAATCCAACTGCCATTTGTTTTCCTATTAAATGACATTTCAAATACTTTATTATAAACATAAATCACATCTCCTTTGGAGAAGGCAAATGACAAACTAAATTTGAGGTCCGACTTGCATTTCTATCCTCTACTCAGGACTAAATAGATGAGCAGTTGCTATATAGATTGTATTTGATGGATAAACAAAGAGAGGCAGTAGGTTATGGAAAACATGTCACTTGGAACTGACATCTGCCCTCATAATTCGTGAGTGTCTTACCCTGCCGTGTCACCTCCGCAGACATCAGTTCTCCATCCTAGTTCACAACATCCAGGGGAAGAGATTTACTCTTTTTTAAAGTCAAGCTGCCTCCTGTAAAATGCATACCTTTCCCTAATGGGGGATGTTCTCTTCAGTGTAGTCAGGTAGCCAGGGAGAAATTCCCTCAGCACTGGGGCTGAGATGTGCAGAACAACCCACAGTTTCACGGGAGCAGGAGTGTGTTGGCAGCGAGATGGGGTCAGAGGAAGCGTGCTCAGGCTGCCCTTGGTGGGGATGCCGTAGTATGGGTGAGACTACTCCAGCCAGCAAGTTGCCACCAGCATGGTCCCAGCTTCACGGTCACTGGGTGTGTTTAAATGGAACTTGCCATTTAAAGAGAGATTTTTTTGCATCAGCAATGATTTCCTTCCCCGACATGCAGGAGGTGTTGGTGCTGGCAATCCATCAACGCTTCTCCCATAGACCCACACCGAGCGAGTGTGCACACGGGTGACACAGAGGCAAAACCTCTGTTTGACCAGCAGGGTGAAGTATCTGGGCTAGATATTTTAATATAGAGACATGGTTAGGTTTGTCTGTAACAAATCTAGAGATACTCTTGGATCCCACTGAATTCACCTGAATTAATGAAACAACGGTTCACTAATTAAGGGTTTACAAGTGGAGAAAAGAAATCAATTATCTTAATAAAATTGCTGAAAACTACAAGGTGCAACAGAGAAAGTGGAAATCTCTAACATTTATATCACATCATTTCTAGCTCTTACAGTTTTATTACTTTTTTTTATAAAGATCAGGTGTTTGGGTATTTTTTTTTCCTAAAAACACATTCTTACAATCAAATGTTTAAAAGATTATCTCGAATTTCATTTGAATATGATGCACTTATTGATCATACAACTGTAGACAAAAATTTAAGGATTTGATTCTTGAGGCTCCACAATAGAAAAGACAAGCAAATAAAACTTTAAACATTTTTTTCCCTTTGCTAAACTTCCGGGGTTGTAATTGACTTCACTATTCAGTGACCTGACTCAAGATTTCTGAAAGCTGGACATTGGCAGTATCAGTACTCTTGTTCTACGAGACATATTGTCAGCATATATTTGGAATGGCCTCCATAATTCATTCATGAGTCACACATTCAACCCAAATTTATATTGAAAAAAATCCTTTACTATGTCATTCATTTGTATTTGGGCGATCTGTATTTATAACGTGTAATGAAGAAAGCTGCTCTCATACTGTAGTATGCTCTTGATTTTCACCTGTTAGTGTGGGTGAGAAAATTAGTTTAGCCTGATTATTAGCCAAATTAATTGTAATGGGGAAGAGAGTGTCCCACTAGAACACCAAGAATAAACTTAATTTCACTCTTTTTTTTTTTGTGATGGAAATCAGTAAATGAGTTTAGATATTTGCTTCCTACCTAGTATTTCTCTATCTTCCACTAACACAAAATTATTTAGGAATAGTTGTTTAATGGTATTTTTTTCAGATAGATTAACCATATTTATTTTCAGAGAGAAAGACCAAGAGGGCTTTGTAGAGCTTTAAAAATTCCTATGCATAACTCTCATTTAAAAAACTATCTCTTAATATATTTTAATCTTTTCTCTTTCATCTGAAGACCTTTTTCAGTATTTTTTTTTTAGAAAATTAAAGCATTTGACTGTTTTGTTTTGGTTTTGGTTTTAGGAGCGTAAGAAATATTAAATTTGTCCTTACATGGTTTGGCTTAAAAATAGGTTTTTTAAGTCAGCTAATGTGACGCTGATATTCATGAAACCTTAAAAAAAATCCACAGGAACAACTAATCATGAAATATGTAAGTTTTTCCTCATCTTTTCTAGAATCAATTGACTTAATATTAGTCAATCTAAATTTAAAAAAAAACCACCAGCATTTTTTCTAATGATCAGAGGCTGAAAGAAGTTTTGAAGGAAGGCTGTTTCTGAAAGAATTCCATGACCTAGAAAATGAGCCACCAATGGGCAAGAAAAGAGGAATATTCAGTTCTAATAACTAATGATAAAAATTCCAGGAAATTTTTAAAACACTCTGACATGTAGCAGAACACATCAGATTCAGGTGAATCTGATAAATACAAGGAACAAGTATTATAAGATTTGTAACTTTATTAACTGTTTAACATGTCATTTTCTGACACTGAAATAATTAAAGGAAAATAAAAAAGGGCTTTCTATAAAAAACTTCTATATCTTTAATCATCCATTTTTAATCAGGATCATAAATCAGTAGTCTTAAAAAAGGAAATTTTCAGAAAATATATCCTCAGCCTTTGAAATACAAGGATTACAACTATAACAAGTTCTCTGAAATTAAGTTAAATTGAAATTGTTTTTGCCCTGTAATATGTATAAAAAAGCTCATCTGAAATATAATGTGTCAAAAAAGGGAAAAATAATACCTGAGAAGTTATGGCAGACCTAATAGCATTCCTTTAAAAATAAATGCAGAAAATTTGACTATAACTTCTATCTAAGTAATATATATTTTGGAAAAGCTTTCATTAAAATGCTGAATTAAAAATAAAAAAAAACCCCACAGACCCAAAAACATGACAGAGCTTATAATCATGATAACATGATGATGAAATTGGGGGGGAAATATCAGGGAAAAAGTTAACTGTTACACAATTTCCAATACTCATGCCTATTTAGGAAAAAAACAAAACCCTGTCATTTGAAATATTGTAGGTGTATATCATGGATTACTGAATAAAAATGCATATGCATGAAGGTGTAGTGCAATTTCAACTTCATAATGTTTTGTCCTGAGATGTTAATAGGGTAGCTTTAAGAAGAAATCGGGCAACATTTGGCTATAAATATTTTTCTGGGGCATTTATATACTGCAGCAAGTAATATTCTAAAAGGGTTTCCAAAGGATCATAAGGGAGATACAATCACCATATTTTATTGAATTTGGTTATGCATTCCCTTATAGATTATCTTGGAAAATCCCAATGTACATGATAATACAAATCAAAACAGCTGCTGTTTTATCCATCTCGCTACAGAGACCTACTGCAGTCAGTGCTGACTACCAGAGTTGTCAGATTAACACACCGGGGCAATTGAGCGAGGGAGGCGATTTCCTCTTCTCAGCATGCAGCTTGATAGTGTTTCACAAATCACTGCTCCGTATCTGTTTTCTGCTGTTGAATGTAAAACCTGCCTTCTGTATCCCTCTGTATATATCTTCGTGGAACCAGATACACATAAATCATCACTTTACAAACCTCAGCTTCTTAAATACAGCCGTGCATACCTGGCCTGATGACAGCAGCCCTGAGCACCTGGCAGCGCCCACTGCTGTGAGCAGCAGCAGCTGAATTATCGACACAGCTTGGGAGTCAGATCAGGTATCAACATGGGCACAACGCAGGCAATTTTGGCAGACGGGACCATGCTCTGGTGATGACACCACTAGCACAAAATGTCCTGGATTACCTGAAGTAAGGCTTAAGCGCTCTTACTTTCTAGAACAGTTGCACACAGATGGGGCACTGGAAATTCTCTATGCCCCTTCAATCTCCTGAAACCTGCCTAGGAATTGCTCAGGGTGATATTGGCTGGTGGTGCTAGCAAGTCCAAAGCAATGGAAGAGCCCAAACTAACAATGCAATAGCACAGAGGGTCAGTGTCCAATCCTAAGGAATATTCCCTGGCAAGTTTCAGTACAGCAGCATGTCTGGCTGCAGAAACCGCATTTGTTTTCCTAGCAATAAAGTATTAGAAACAAATCTTTTCTTCAGCAGCCATGGGAAAGTAAAAACAGAGAAAAGCGTTCAGATAAGATGAAAAACTGTGTTTCAGTGTTTAATGGTAATAGACACTCGGAGTATCATGAGCATTTTTTCCAGACACAGTATATTTCACTCACATCAGACAGCCCAGTGTCTCTGTGGCAAATCTCAAACCAAACTTCACAGTTTAGTCTCAGAATAAATGAGTATTTAATTAAAAGCTGGCACTTACAGACAAGTTTGAGTTTATTTCTATATGAATATTTAGTCAGTTAATGCACTGGAAATTGGCATTTACTGATGGGAGGGTAACACATAGTTCTAAATGCCATCAAAATAGAAAGTAAAGGAGGGAAACTCCACTGAAACACTCATCAGCAGTGTTTCTGATGAAATGAAAACATGATGCGTAGTGATTTTAACTAGCCACCAGGTATCAAGGCCAGCAGGCTGAGTTGCTCTAAATACACATAAACAGGGATGGGGAAAGAGTCTTTTCACACTCCTGAAGCTTTCTTTACCAGTCTTCTCACACAGGCACGGTGTGACTGTTGTTTTGAAAGGCTGAGGTCAAACATTCCGTTTCAGAGTTCAGGTTGTTTTTCCCCTTTCCTGAAGAGCAGCCACTGTCTGTTATTTACTGCAGGGCATGTGTCAAGCCCATCTCAGTGGGGCTGGCTCTCCTCTCTAGAAGGCTTTCCCAGGGAAAGGTAGGCTGACCACCCTTGTGATGATAGCTGCCACTTCCACTCCTTGCAGTGAGGAAATTCAGCTTGACTCAGGGAAGGGGCACCCTCCTGATTTCCACAGACAGGGATTGCAGTAGTAAGCAATAAATGAATGGAGGAAGCAGAAGGCATTCTGGAGTACCAAGAGGAAAGTACTTTGAGAGTGGTTGAAGAGGGTTGAAGAGATGGGTCTGAAGGGACTGTGAGAAAAGGGTACATGAACATGAAACATGGGGGAAGGGTGTCAAAAAACAGCACCATCAAAGTGTGGGATATCTAAAAGAGAGTGTGGGATATCTAGGCAGAATACAGGATGCAATCTATACATAGAAAATCATTGCAGTGCTAAGCCTCTAAAAATAATTGCACTGCAAAACCTCTGACGAACATGGGGCGCTAATGTGTATCAATTGCTAATATGTACGTATATATGTATGCATTCTTGTAAAATATACTTATCATTGCAATATCAGTACATAATACACATACACTACATAATATATATCTATTTATATGTATACAGATATATATATATTATTCTTTTCAGGGTTTCAGCACTACAGGGTGTTCCAGCACAGTAGAGCTGATACACACTTCCTCCATTGCACACTGAACAAACAAAAGAGAAACTTCACTCTTTTAAAGAGTCAGAACACAAAAACAATTAAAAAAAAATGGAGCAACAGTGAGATTAAGAAGGTATGTTTGTCTCTAAAACAAATGGAAATTGAAGGCAGTCCTGAGGACTGTGCAGATTAACAAAAAAAGACATCGCTAGCTTAAAAAAGTTACCCAGTCTGGTGACCGGGCAGTCGTTTCACCCTCTACTACAACTGGTTATGATATTAGCAGCTTTTTCATATGCAGGAGTGTGAGTTGTGCAGACACCTCAAAATGTAAAATGCAATGCAGTGTTGTAGCCATTTTCCTTGTGTCCATAAGCATTTTATCCTGTTGTCTACCTGTGTACAGGGATATAACAACATACAACATACAAGCACATATAACAGCTGGCTTAATGCCTGCTGAGCTTAAATACAGACACATTTACAAGGTATTTTTTGAGGGAGCTACTGCCTCTTAGTTTCCTTTTGCATTTTAATAAAATCAGCCTTTCTGAAGAAGCTGATTATGTAGAGCGTCTTTGTATCTCATAAACCTCACCCATCTTACTCCAAATAAAAACTGGAATATAATTTGCTTTTAGATTGCTTTGACCAGGAAGACCTGAAGAATGTTCCCTCACCCAACATCATTTCAATTCATCTTTATTTTACTTTGCTAGAAGTGCGTCTTTGTAACTCGCGGTGCTGGGTGAAGTGCCCTGCTGTGACATGAGACGTCAGGTTCTGTCAGTCACATCAACTGATGTGATGTGACGGAGCCTAATGTGATGGGACCGATGCCCTGCTGAATGTCTACTGTGTCACTGCAGAATTCAGGGTCCGGTTTGTCTGAGAAGAAATGCAGTGAAGGAAGCCGGGCTTCCCATGGCTGATGAAGCGAAATGATTCTGTAAATGAAAATGCAATGAGGTGTTTGCTGCATACGCAGGCCCAAGTAGCCTATTATGGTATGTTTTGTTTGTCTATTTGTTTGCAGTGGCAAACAAATTATATCCACCTGTGAATTTTGCTTGAATTCTGACCAGGGTCTATCTGAGGGCAGGACTGGAGTGCCTCCTCTTGGAGTGCTGCTCTGCTTGGGGCAAATGCTGTTTCTGGAAGACTCATCCACTACTCCCTGATGGGTGCCACAGTGGAAATTTGAAAGTCTCCTTCTGCAGCCCCTCCATGTTCAGAGCCAACAGCCACTGCTTTTGCTAGCGGCTTTTTTGCACCAATCCTACCCTATGCCCCTGATCCTCAGCAACAAAACATCCTTGTAGGACATCCTGCTTGTCCTAATGGCAGTTCGCCTCAGAATGCAAACTAGTCTCTGAAAAAGCACCATAAAATTTACTCAGATCTTAAAAATGTTTCCAGAATACTTCCAAGGAAATAAACCCAGTAATCACCCATTAAGACATCACACTTAGCGGAAATGTTGGCTTTTAAGGATATGGCTTTACTCTTGTGGCAGTGACAGCCCTCGGATCTCTGTACCTTGTTCCTATTAGCAGTCCTTCCACGTGAGACAGCCACAGGAGCTGATGAAGCCCATAAAAGAAAGCAAGTCACTCCTGTCCTCATCATCTGCCAGTAATATAGCTCCCAGTGAAACTGGATGGGTAGTGAGAGTAAATTATCTCCTTCTCAGGTCAGCTCCAGGTGAGAGTTCTAGCAAGAATTTTTTTATATCTTTTGGCCGAGTGCTGCACTCTGTGAAATGTTGACCATCCCAACACTACATTATCACTAGTTTCACCACAGTGATCTTAAACAATTGCTCTGGCACTAAGCAGCTATTTCATTTTAGGATAAAACCAATTTTATATCAGTTTTTCGAAATGACTTTACATGGGTCACCTCGATCACAGAGAAATTGCTGATTAGCTTTCTGCTCCTAACCCCCTCAGTTTCTGTAAATGTTGGTTATGGTAGAAATGCACCCCTGTTTATTATTCTCATTATGGAGTAGTCCCATAAATAGCATGCAGCAGTGTTGCAGGAACAGGGAAAGCCCGCTGGGTTACATATAGATATGGATGAAACATCGTGTCAGAATCCCCAAAAATGTGCAAGAAAGATGGTATTTTTCTTCTGACACAAATTTCTTAATGATGTCAGCCATGTTGCTATTATACAAAAGCTTATTTAAAGAAAACCTAACAAATAAATCCCAACTCAATCAAATCTATCAATTTTTATGTAGCTAAACAATTTATGCTCGCACTCCATTTAATAGTCTCCTGAGTATTGTATTGTATCACTGGAACTTATTTGTTTTGATTCTGCATTGGAAATTACCAGCTTAGAGAAAGGTGGACCAAACACATCAAAAGGGAAAATAAGACAAAAATTTTTCTTTTAAGGAAAGCATCACTGGGATTTTTTGTTCCTAATAGAAAATGTGTTATCTTGGTAGAAAACAGGAAAAGAGCTGGGTGGAGGAGGACAGAGAGAGACACAGAGAGCAAACCTAAGAACTAGAGCTTAAAAGAGACTTGGAAACTATTCATTTCAATGAGCAGAATTCACAAAGCCGAGGTCCACATACAAAAAACAGAGGAAGCTGTGTGTCTCAACAGTCCCAACACTGAGATGAATGACAGAGGGGTAATCAAAATGAACTCCTGCCAAATGCTGCTGCATGGAGCACATGAACAACACCTTCCTCCACTGCCGTACAAATCTGCCAACCCAGAGCATTTCAAGCAGGTTTTTAAAACTCTTACTTTAAGCCCAGATATGGTTTCTTGTACTTAGATCTATAAATCAGTCTCTTGAATGTAGATGACTGTCTCATTCCTCATGATGAGAAGATGAGCTGGCAGAAATATCATTCCTTCTGGGAAGTAAGTTCAAACACTTTCAAACTGGGTGCATGGCTCAGGTTTCCCAGTCATGTGCAAGAACTCCAACCTACTAATCAACTCTCATTTTCCAAAAGGCAGACTTTCCTTTTTGGCTGCACCACACCCCTTCCCCCTCAGGCCTTCACACCATGTCTCTGACTGACACTGACTGTGCACTGGGGTAATGACAGTGCTGCTGGGTGCCCTCTTACCTCCCCAGGCCCATCACATCTGAGGCTCAGATGTAGGAATGGTAAGGCTGCAAAGCCCTACAGGGCTTTAGCTCCGTGGTGCTCTGTCCAACTAAGATAAGGGCAACCCTGCATGCATGTGGTAACATTGCTTCAAGGCTATAAATAAGCTTTGTGGTGTAAACAGAAGTTCCTGGATAGGCTCTCCTACCCTTAATAGTTAGGCAATGTAATTGTTATTTATTTTTTAATTGTTCCTTTTGATTTAATTGCCTATATGCTCCCTAGGGTGCATTTTAATTACCAAACTACTACTTTGGATCAGATCATGGTTAAGTATTTCCACATAAAAGTGAGTCTTGAATTCAGGAAAAGTTGAGTTCCTCGTTGCTGGACAACAGCTAGCAGTGGCCCATAGTTTAAAATCCAGGATTTACAAGGTACAGGTGGCATTCTCTCAATCATGGCATAAATGGAGACGGTTGGTGGGGAGGAGGTTAAGAGGGTGACATCTAGCTATTTTGTCCTTACCCATTAATGTGCACAGATGGGTGTGGAGGCCGTGTTCCAGCACATGGGACAATCACGGGACACTGTGGCCCACCTGCATTTCCACAATGGCTGCTGGAGAGATGAAAGCTTGCAGGCAGGGTTTTCCAGGAATGGGCTGTTGGCTGCCAGCACTGCTCCTCTGGGATTTGGGACTGGTGGGTGCTGACATCACACTGCATGCTCTAGTGCTCCAGCGCTGGATGGGGAGATGGCAATCCTGTATGAAGAATGGCATCAGAGTATCAGTCTGACTCCAGAGGAGAAGGAAATACTTCTGTTGTGGGCATGGTCTCTGACAGGGTGCAATGAAATCACTGCCATCTGCAGTGGCTGAAAAAGCTTTGGGAGTTGTCCAGGAGAAGGGTCACTGGAGGGAACAGCAGTGCCTTGGCAAGGAGATGACTTGCATGATCCAACAGGCATTCTCCCCCACCAGTGTTTATGTCTTCATGATTATTGGTAAGGAATGAGGTAGAGGAAGACACAACAGCTGATGGATTAGGATGCTACTTAATTTTCATTCTGTGTCTCTTCAGATGGAAAATGAGACCTTTTAACCTTCTAGCAAGCTCCCTGCTAGAACCTCCATTGTGGATTCTGTAAAAATGAGCCTGTTTAGCATCCTCTTAAGGATGCTTCTTCACCCTTTGAGCAAGTGGCTGTTAATTGGTGCTGTTATGTTTATATCTAATATTTAGGCGCTTGGATTCTGCTTATGCAGAGACAGCAGCAGCCCCAGTGGGATAGGCAGTACTGCAGAGGGCAGGAAAGATGCTTCTGTCAGGGTATCTTGGCTAGTCTTTGTTCAGAGCAGGATAGCAATTATAAACATAGACTTAGGGGTAAGTATGAAAATTAAAGAAACAGTTACTTTTTCAAGGGAAAAGATGATTCTGTAGCTTGATTAGTCTTAAGGCCATCTCAGATAATTTTTTTCTTTTTGTCTATTTCTAAGGCACTTGACTCATTACACACAGCATAACAAACTCAGGTCTTGCTATGATATTAATTAATTATATGTAGCTTTTCGCTGCCTATTTCTGTTTGCAACTCCTCCTTTAGTTTCAATCTCAAAGAAATATAATGTAATAATAGAATAATACTTTATTACATCTTTCTGTGTGCATATAGGCCCCAAATGCTTGGAGGAGCAGCAGAAAATATTATTTTGTCTGGGACTTCTAACAGGCACAAGAAAAAGTGACAGCAATTGTATTTGAAGTGTGGACATTGTACATAAAATAATTACATCTCATGGCTTTTCCTTTTGGGGAAAAGAAATGCCATTATAAAAGTAGTCTCCATGGGGTGAGATTTTCAAAAGCACCAAGCATACACCATTGGGACCAGATTTCTAGAAGGCTTTAGCTGTGGCATAGAAATAAGTGGCCAGATGTCCAAAGAGCTCTAAACACTAGATTGTGAGTGTTTATAAAAATCTGGCCTGTATTTAAGAGCATAAATTGGAGCTGAGCTATTTGGAAAAATCTCACCTCCATGCTGGGTGTTGAGCTGGCTTGAAAAACATGTCTTGGTCTGAGGCTGTTTTGGTGGGGGATTGTTTTTTGTTTTGGGGTTTTTATGGTCTTGTTTTGTTTAGAGATTTTTTCTGTTATTTTTAAAAGAGAACTAGTCTTGCATGTCATTAAGTTGTTTACTGGTTTTGAGGAGCTTTTCTCTTCTACGCACATATTTCAGTTCGTCCATCCAAACAGTCCGGTTGCCTTTAAGCAATATTGATGTACTTAAAACTAAGCATGTCCTTTGTTAGGTTGGAGATGGAATTTATTTTTTTAAATACTTCCCCATTTAACTGTGAAATGTGCACTGCCTTTGACAACAGGCCACATGTGTGGGGGAGATGTGGCTGAATGGGGGCCAGTCACAGTAAAGCAAAGGTTGTCTCAGAGTCTGTGGCTGTGTAACTCTTCAAGTGTCTTCGCAAGAAGCTCAAAGTATTGCAGTTGAGCCACAAATAAACATGAGAAAGCTTTTACAGGTAAAGTATTGACAACATTTCTTCTGGAGCTGTGAAGCAAGAGTCAAGTAGGCTAGAAATGTGCTGGAGCAAAGAAATGTGCTGGAGCAAAGAAATGTGCTGGAGTGAAAGGCAATGGAGCTGGTGAAGGGTCTAGAGAGTAAGTCCTGTGAGGAACAGCTGAGGGAGATGGGGGTATTTAGTCTGGAGAAAATGAGACGTAGAAATGTCTTTATCACTCTCTACAACTACCTGAAAGGAGACTGCAGCCAGGTGGGGGTCGGACTCTTCTCCCAGGTAAGAAGTGACAGGACAAGGGGAAATGGCTTCAACCTGTGCCTGGAGAAGTCCAAGCTGGACATCCGGAAGAATTTTTTGCACTGAAAGAGTAGTTAAGCATTGGAACTTAATGGTGGTTAAGCATGGACTGCCCAGGGAGTTGGTGGATTCACCAGTCCCTGGAGGGGTTCAAGAAGCAGCTGAACATGGCACTCAGTGATGTGGTCTAGTTTACAAGGTAGTGATCAGTCAAAGGCTGGACTTGATGATCTTGGAGGCTTTTTTCAATCTTGATGATACTGTGTTTCTGTGAAAATGGGCTTATACCGAAGGAAACATGATACTTGTTTCCCAAAACCCAAAAAATATTACTCAGGCTGTAAAGTCTTTTCAGAGAGTTGTTCTAAAGAACAGTGAAAATTGGCGCCCTCCATTCCCTCTGAAGCCTGAGTGTTGGTTACAGCGCTGAAGGGTAAGGCAATATATCTTCTGTTTCTTTTAGAGGAATATATATCTACTTTAGGTATCAATTCAGCTTTGGAGAATAATTTAGTCATACTTGTAAATGGCATTCCAACAAAAAAGGTCATCAGACTTGACAGCATTGGATTGACTTATGGAAAACTAAGGCTGAGTTTTTGGTGTTAAAAATGGTAATCCTTTTCCAGCAGCTACTGATGTGAGGAACTTGCTACAAATTTTCATGAAGGTAGGAGGAGATAGGAACACAGAACCGCCTACACAATAAGCAGTTCTTTCAGAATATCCAAGCAAAGCTTACTTTGAATATTGCATCCTATATATAAGCCTAAAACTCTTATCAGATATTGAAAAGGCACGGACAACCGCTCCTGTACAGGATTGAATGGATTGCAGGTCAGGCGATCTCAAGCTTGGCTGATGGATGAGATAAACACCTCTCATCACTATGCTGGATCAATCCTTACTTAAGTGCTAGATTTATGACTGCTTCTCCCATCCATTTTCAGATTCTGTCATTGTTTCTGCTTTGGCTCAGGGCCAAATCAAGTTGCTCTACTATAAGTCAATGTTTAGAGCCCCAGGTCCTGGAGTAGAAAGTGATTTCACAACTCTGCTCTCAATTAAAACAAAATACAATTTTTGTGAATCAGTGTTTGTCAGTATATAGCACTGCCTTGGCATGTACACGCCCCGTTCTCAGGGCTTGCAAAAAATGAGGCACTGCAACATGTAACCTTGACTGGAATATTGTCTGGAGATGACAGGACCAGATTCTTAATTTTTAATTCTTCTGATCCCAACTTTTGGGAAGGGAAAGAATAAAGGGACAGGATGAGCAGTTCTGTCACAGTCATCCAATTTGCTTCACAGCTGAAACCATCACATCTCACAGCCCCCATGATTTTTTGGAAGCACTGCAGTGTTTTTCTTCCACAGAAAACCTGAAATTTCATGGGCTGATGAGATTCCAATCCAGCAGCCAGCTGCTGTGTTGAAATGCCACCCAGTCATGGGTGTGGCCAAGCTGTGACAGAGAGGTCAGCACTTTCCAACATCTCCAGGTCTGCCAATCTCAGAGCTAGAGAAACCCACAGGGAACAATTTTTCATCTTCTACATAAACTTCTTTTGGGAGCAGTTCTTTTCCAGAAGAAAGTTGCTAAGCATTTGCATACGACAGCTTCATTTTCTGTCCATCAGCAGCATTGTGCAGCCAGACTGCTGTGTCAGGCAGCTACCATGAACACGTCTTGGAGCTCCACCAAGCCTTTTTCCCATAGAGATATTGTTCAGTTCTGCTGGAGGTACTGAACAGCACAGTAGCTCTTGCCAGAACACTTCCTTGTACATTTATTTAGCATGTACGAAATAGCTGTTCCTCCAGCATTTATCCACCCCTATTCACCTGCCCTTTTTTTTCTTTTTCTTTTAGAAATATATTGCCAGTAGGGAATTAAAAAGGCAAAAAGTGTTGTTTCGCCTATCTGTAAAGAGAATGACATGAAATAGAAAGCATATGCAAAACTAACCCAGCCCAGCACTGACAGCTGGACTAATCAACATAAAGGTATTCAGCATGAAAGTCTTTCAGCAGATGGGTCCACAAACATCTATGCCCACTTTTTTAACCTTGTGTGCCACAGAAGTTGTGTCCCTGCAGACCTTCCATGGCCTGGTAAGAAAAAGCTTGGGTGCAGCAGCAGGACTCCTTATTTGTGTATCCACATCCACTGATCTTACTCTGGTTAGACAGGCAACCGTGACTGCAAACTCCCAGACAGGAGCAGAACCTTGCAACTCCAAAGCAGGCATTTAAGTGGAAGGACCAGCCTTCTCTGCCTCTCTTGCTCAAATTCTTGCACAAAACCTTTACTGAGGAAAAAGTGAACCACAATGTCAAGTTCTGAATTCAACAGAATTTCTAAATCCAGAACAAAGGATTTGTTCTGCTCTCATGCTAAGAGCCTGGTCATCTTCACTGAGCAGAAGTCTTGATCCTTGAAAAGCCTGTAAATAGTATCTCAGCTCAAAATTTTCCAGTGATATTAATTTTCCATCTGAAAACAGATTCACTATAAAAATATCTTGAAAGAAAATGATATAATATATCAAGGCAATAATACAAAAAGGTATACTCAGCCCTCATCAACAAGAAGCGATTTGATATAGTCAAATAATTATCTGAAATTACATTTACTGGAGATTTTAAACAGCTATTTTAATTTATTTAAGATTTATCTGGGATTTCAATCAGTGTCCCAATCTAAGCTGAAATAAAATTTCAAAAGATTTGTCTCTTCCATGGAATTTGAAGACTAAAGTCTCAATACTAAGAATTACTGGGGGAAATAAAGTTTTTTACTTTGATGTGTAGGTGTGCAGCTCTGGGGCCTGCTAGAAACAAACAGAAATTAAGCACTTAAATACAGCCATAGAGGAGGGGACTCCCTTCTTCTGTGATTTAATCTGCCATTGACTTGAAGAGTATCTTTAAAGGACTGAATAGATAAATAATGATCATATAATACACTTAATAAGCAGTCACTTGCTGAGTGCTGTCTATAGAGTTACTTCTAGATGGAATGCTGGTCCTGAATATTTGAATTCCCTCTTCTGCCTTTCACCTCCTTCTTCTCTGCCAAGCTGCAATTTCCATACTGGGTTATATCAACAGTGGTGGGAATAATGATTCTAACTGCATCTACACTTCTATTAAAAACAAACATTTCCACATAAATCTGCTAATGTAAGGCATAGTATTACTTACATTTTTTTTCCTGTTAATGATGAAAACAAATGAGTAAGATTTATCTCTTTGACAAGTCATGTGGGTGTGAATCTTTAATTAGCATATAACAGGTTTAGACTTCAAGTCCCTATAGGCGTGGGAATCACTTAAGGAAGAAAATCCCACTTGGTAAATCTTTGGCTTAGGAAGCCAAGAATGTTATTTTAAGAGATACCTGTAAAGATGAAGATCGCAATCTTAGTGCATGTCAAGGTAAAAAAGCAAGTTATTTCATCTCCCAGAAACTCGGTGACCATACTTTGATGACAAGCCAGATGGCAGCTGTTCCCCCAGCCCGCTGCCAAGAAAGATGATTGGAGCTGCAATTTACCTTCCGTGGTGAAGCTCAGTGCTGGAGCATACCACAGCTGCGGATTTGGCTGCTGCCAGTAGGTGTGTGCACAGTTGGTTTCCTCCCAATTTGGATTCATCAGGTAAGAGGCTGTATCAGTACCCAGCAATTATGAAATTGGCATGCATTGGATTGTTTACTCACAGTAATATTCCTACTGGACTTTATTAAAACACCATCTGTTGTCAGTACAGACAAAGAATCAAACCAGAAATATTCACGGAGAGAGAGTGTGCATAGGCACGTGTGTGTGTGTGTGTGTGTGTGTGAGTGTATGTTCAGCTGTGTTGCAGGATCGGGTCACATTTCATATTATCTTTTCTTCTTTCATCTTGCTTTACAGGTAGCTTTCCATAAAATGCCTACATTCTTAATCAATTTTTTTTTCCCTCTCCTAATTGCACCTAAAAAAAAAAGTAGAGTGGTAAAAAAATAAAAACTGGTCAAAAGGAAGTTATACCTCTGTGAGTCATGCTGGAATGGAAATAAATGAGTCTTTGCATATGGGTGGGAACAACATCAGCTTTACTACAAATTAAGGCTGAAATGGTTGAAGAAAAAGTCATCTGACTGAATGATGTTCAGTTAGAACAAACTTCTGAGTTAATGTGTAGTATATAGGGTGAGTAATAAAGGATATCTGCCAATAATAATATCTTTAGGGCTTGAGAAAAAAAGGGACTAGCTTTTACAATCAGCTGTTTGCGCTTGATTACTTTATTTTCTTTAATCTTTCAGATGGGGATCAGATATTCTTAATACACAGCTGGTCTCCACAAATGGCCGAGAATAATTTTTCATATACCTACATATAATTCCAGGTGAAATTAATTAGCTGGAATTCTTCATCGGGTAACTAATAAAATATGATGCAAGTAATTAAAAATGCAAATACAGGGAAGAGAGCAGTAAAACTTAGATATGTCATTTCAGTCCTACAAAAAGGCATCTGTCAATTTAGATCTTTAGTGCATGCACTCACACATACACGTACACAAAAAAAACCCCTTTAAAATAAAAATGTAAACAAGTCCCAGCTCACATCGTAAGATTAAAGCTGTAATAAAGGGAGAGAACACAAGCCAAGAACATCCCCTGGGAGAAGGAGGAAAGTGTGTTAAAATGCTTGGGTTGTTTATGAACTAAGTGTTTGGAGATCTCTCAGTGCTGAATGAAGGAGTTGGGGTATTTTAGAGGACCCACAGGGAGGTTATTTACTACTGTGGGGAGTCACTAAAGCCTGTTTTGCTCACTGTACCCAGCCATCAGAAAGAAAATATTAGTCCTAATATAAGTGCGCGCAATCTACCACCTGTGGTGGGATTGTGCATGGTCGAGGGGGAGGGGATGTGCCCCTGATATGAGCCCATCCTTGTTGCATTATTTAACTTCATCCACATGTGGGCCAAAGCTCTTCCCTAAGTTGTAACCACAAAGCCATTGCAGAAGTTTGAGTCTGGGCAGGGTAGGGCATAATTTCCATGCCTACGGTATAATTCTCTCCCTTTGTTTTCATCATCATCATCATCATCATCATCACTGCTCCTCTACCAAATTACTTAAGCCCTGAGTGCTTAAGTCTTGTAGCCTACTCTGCAAAGACCAAAATGGACCCACTGCATTAAAGCAGCAACCTCTCCAGCAATAATGCTCCCAAAATCTAGGCCCTTGTTTATTGAAACTCAAGGAGGGCTAATCTCCTCAAGTTTATACCAATGTTCCTCAAATCAGGAAGTTACAGTACTATGCTTTTGTGCTTCAGTTTTAGGTATCTATTTATTCTCCTGAGGAGAGGAATGTAACATTTTGCCTTGACTTATATCCTACATGGAAACTTTTTTTTTTTAATCATATTAATAGTAACAACCAGTAGTTAGACACTGGAAGAGGTTGCGCAGAAAAGCTGTGGATGCCCCATCCTTGAAAATGTTGAAGGCCAGGTTGGATGGGTCTTTGTGCAATCTGGTTTGGTGGAAGGTGTCCCCCCTGTCCATGGCAGGGGGGATGGAGCTAGTTGTTCATGGAATCATAAATGAGAATCACAGGCTGAGTTGGAGGGGACCCAGACGGATCATTGAAGTCCAGCTCCTGACCCTGCACAAGACCCCCCCAAGAATCACTGTGTGCCTGAGAGTGTTACCCAAATATGTTGGTCACCAACAGATCATGTACTGGTGGAGTTTGCACTCCTGAGGAATATGTGTCAGGTAAAGAGTAAAGTTAGGCCCCTGAACTTCAGGAAAGACTTCCAGCTCTTCTGGAAGATAGTCAGCAGAATCCCCTGAAAGTCTACCCATAGGGACAAGGGAGGGAACAGAGCTGGCAGATCCTTAAGGAAGTCTTTCATAGATTGCAAAAGCTGGCGATCCCCAGGGGCAAGAAATCAGGCAAAAAAGGCAAGAGACCAGCATGGCTGAGTAGGGACCTGCAGGTCAAATTACAGGGAAAGAAGTGAATGCATGGACAGTTTAGGCTAGGACAAGTGACCTGGGAAGATTACAGAGATGAAATTACAATTGCAGTTGTGCAGGGATGGGGTGAGGACGGCCAAGGCAAAGCTGGAATTGAACCTGGCAAGGTGTGCACAGAATAATAGGAAGGGCTTTTACCTGTTTAATGGTATGTTACCTGGAAAAGAAAGGTCAAAGGATGTGTACCCCACCTAATAAACAGTGCTGAAAATCTGATAGCAATGGATGAAGAGAAGGCTGAGGTACTCCACAACTTCCTCAATCTTCACAGACAACCTCTCTTCCCACACCTCTCAAGTGGATGGACAGTAGGATGGGTACTGGAGGAGCAAAGTCCCTCCCACTGCAAGTGAAGATCAGGTTCGCAACCACCTAACATCCTAAAGGACATAAGTCTATGGGACCTGTTGAGATGCATCCCAGAGACCTGTGGGAACTGACTGGCATAGTTCCAAAGCCACTCTCCATGGTGTTTGAAAAGTCACAGCAATCACAGAACCACAGCATCACTAGGTTGGAAGAGACCTTCAAGATCATTGAGTCCAACCTCTGCCCTAACGCCTCAACTAAACCATGTCACCGAGTGCCACATCCAGTCTTTTTTTAAACACGTCCAGGGATGGTGACTCCACCACCTCCCCAGGCAGACAATTGCAGTACTTTTAGGTGAAGTCCCAGGTGACCGGAAAAAGGAAAACATTGTACCCATTTTTAAAAAGGGTAGAAAGGAAGACAGTGGGAACTGCTGCCCTGTCAGGCTCCCCTTTGTGCCTGAGAAAATCACGGGACACATCCTCCTAGAAGCTGTGTTAAGGCACATGGAGCACAGGGAAGTGATTCAGGACAGCCAGCATGGCTTCACCAAGGCCAAGCCCTGTCTGATCAACCTTGTGGCCTTCTGTCATGAGGTGGCTGTATCAGGGGACAAGGGAAGGACACAGATATCATTTATGTGGACTTTTTTAAAGCCTATGATGCACTCCCCCACGACATCCTTCTCTCTAAACTGGAGAGAGATGGATTTGATGAGTGGATTGTTAGAAGGTAAAGAAAGTCTTGGATGATCACATCCAGAGGGTAGAGGTCAATGGCTTAGAATCCCAAAGGACATCAATGAAAAGTGGTGTCCCTCGGGGGTCCATACTGGGACCAGTGTTATTTCTTATCTTCATTAGTGACGTAGATGAAGGGATCGAGTGCCCCCTCAGCAGATTTGCAGGTGGCACCAAACTGAGTGGAGGAGAAAAGTAGCAGAATCCCTATTTGTCCTGAAGTCCTAGCCCTCCTCAGCCTCAAACCTTCAAGTTTTATGAATGGCAGTGCTTAGAAAAAGGAGATATTTGGGTCAGTACTCCAGCAGTTAGACTGGGTAGACTCCCACACTTCACTACATCATGAAATATGAAACATCTTTAAGCTACTTAAGTTGAATTTTTTAGAGGGAATACCGTGCTCACAATCTGGCTTTCCAATTCATTATTCTTCCTGAATGCTAACTTTTGAAATGTGGACTTTGATGACTTGATAGTCTTCATTTGCTCTGATAATACTTACAAGCACAAACAAAACTTCCCAATAATGCCAAGCTTTCTGAAGAAAGAGGAAGACAGTTTCCATAGCAAAGTGCATTCTCATTCTGTGTATCCACTCAGCCTCCAAGCCTCCACTATGGGGATGGTGGGCAGGGAAGAGAGGAGAAAAAAAAATAAACATGTAAAATGGAGCTGCCAACTGTTCCACAACAGAAATGTTTTTACAGCCCAGAGATGCATTAGAAATTCAACAGAAGCAACTAATTACAAGAACTAAACAATCTTCCTCCCCAAAGTGCAGCATGCAGAAATGACCTGTTAGGAAGATGGATGCCAAATATGTTTGCCAGCAGCAGGGCCAGGGTTTGCCCTGCACTGGAGCTGGGAGGGCACCGCTGGCACACAGGCTGCCTCCTGCCCTACCTGTGAATCAACACTTCCAGAATAGTCTGCCACGCTGTGCACTGCAAACATGCTGAGGCTGTATGACATCTGTGCCAGCACTTCTGCATCCTTATAAATCATTTCCCAGCTCTTGCTGGGACAGCAAGGAAGAAAACATTGGCATATAAATGTAAATCACTGTATGTCCTATGGAATAGAATAATAATTGTGTTGATTTACCAGCCATGCACTGTTTGCAGGGACGGATGGGAAATACCGGCAAAGAAAGAACTGTACTTCCAGCAAAAGAACAGATTTGCTGAACTATATAAAAATGGTTGGAATAATCAGATGCTTCTGTCTAGGAAACTTGTTTCCTGTTAGACTGAGCATGAGGGCTTCACCTCATTGCTCATGACCTCTAGTCATGTTAAAAATAAAAGTGTCCAGAGATGTTATGTAATCAGTTACATGGTGAGCACATATGGGCAACTTTTTCCCCCCCATGTGGGATTGTGGATACCTCTGAATTTACTGGCTGCATGCATTTCCCGTGCATTCAATCTCAGATGAGCCCAATGTTAAAACTTTCACTGGGACCAAGGTTTTACCCACCAAATCTAAAGCCACCTTTTGACCATAGCTGTGAAGCCTGTGACCAACTTTGCAGGGTTTTGTGTGGTTTGTTTCTTTCAAATTTTTATTTAAGACAAACTCACTATCATGTTTAGTGTCTCACCACCTACAAATGTGTTATGAGAAGAACATGGTAATTCTAGCACACAGTAAGAGCATTAACCTAGAGCTACACCAATGGGATGAAATGCTCATTAGTCAATTCATACTTTCTCATTAACTTCCAGCAAGAACACTTTGATTAATCTTCCATACTGTATTGACCACAGTAAACTATGTAAAACAATTTTACAAATGTTTCAGGATTTTTTGGGAGACTGACAGACTGCTTTCCTTGAATGACTCTTAGATGATGCTAACAATTCCTATCAAGATATACGACATTTCGTAATACTATTTTTCTCTCAGAATTCCCTGTGTTCAGCACCTGTACTTTTTGAATAACCAATCACCCAAATACACACCGTCTAGTACATTTCATCACATTATCTGTTCCAGTTGTACTGCTGAATCTGAAAAACGTTTTTGTCACACTGTGCACCAGGGGCTGAATTCACACTCAAAGCACAAGCAGAAATTTATGAAAAAATGTGTGATACAAAATTTTCTTCTAAGGGATCTAGACCTAAGTTTGAAAAATATACCTATATGTACCACTTGTGAAATAGCACACTGCATTCATAATCAGTATTGTAGTATTAGTCTGAATACCTTAAGAGTATTATTTTCTGGTTTAACCTACACATGTATGACAGATAGTTTTGCAGATTTTCTTAGATTCCAGTATTTTTTCCGTGTAGATAACTATGTTTTTGTGGAAGATCCAGACACTTCATAATTTTTTGTGTGTACATGGCTGAAGGTAGTAATGTTCCAGATCAAAATTAAAAATTATACAACAATCAAACTATTTTTATCAAAACTATGTCAAACAGAAGCTGTGATAGCAGGTATTATAGCAATTTTTCCATAATTTATATAATTATGGAAATTAGAATAGTGTATATTATGTGCTACTTTATTCTTATATATTTCATTCTTCTACATTATACAGTATTATTATATATAATCACTATATAGTATTTCACAATCAATCAGTATCTTACTGTGAAGAAAATCACTAAAGGCCAAACAAAACAAGGGAAAAAAGGAAACAAAGCCAAATATTACAATCTATTTTTACAATGAAAATAATGCCAGAGTAGCTCTGATGTGTAGCACTCTTTAATGCCTCAAGTGAACAATACCACATAGTAAATTGCACAGTAATCAGGGTGTCCAGAATGATAAAAGGTCATGTAGTATTTCAAGAAGTTAAACCTTAGACTTTCCAACACATCTCATACCTAAAAATATTCTTCTTACTTGACATAAATTTCTTGAATTCCCACCAAATATTCCAAGCAAATTATATAAAATGCGTTTCAGGATGGGACAAGTCATCATCTGGCAGTGATGGCTTTCTCTTCGGGGAAACCAAACAGCTTGTTTAGCCTAGAAATTAAGTTCAACCAACTTAACTTCAGACAAGCAGCTAGGATGCAGGAAGAATGCATTTGGGGGTGAAAAATGAACAGTTCAATAGAAGTTACCATGTTGTTCACTAGAAATGCAGCCAAGCACAAAAAAAAGGAGCTGGCTTTTGTTTTTTGGAGAGCCTGCTAAAGGTAGAGAAACTCTATACAGCTTGGAGTTTGCAGGTTCATATGCCCAAACTGAACATAATTGATGAAAAAGGTGTGCCAGATACACATGTTCATGACCTCTGAGTCCGTGCCCAAGAATTAATTAAGCACAGTCGAAGAAATGGAAGCTAGTTGTATGAGTCTTCACTCTTAGCATATCATGGTGGCTGACTAGCACCAATCTTAACCCATCTTTTCTCAAAGGAAAATGCATTTCCTACTTTTCCTGCAATTCTCCTACTGTTGATGACAAATATGTCCCCCTATTGACCACTGGATAAAGAGGTATTTCACACTTACAGCACCACAGCTCTAATCCAGGCTTCACACTCTGTTTTCTAGTAAGAAACAAAACCAAGAAAAAAAAAATCAGTGCCATTTGGCAGATGTTTGAAAGCTCCGACAAGCAGATTTAGAGCCAGTGGTCAGGTGGTTTTGATTCTCGTGTGGTCATACATCTCCTTTGTAAGAAAGACACAACTGCACACATTCTGTGCAACAGGTGTAAAGCTGTCTATCACCTAATGTTCTACTTCTACCTCCAAAAGACAACAGAAAAATGGAAATGAAATTAAGAGCCCCAGGTTTTCCTACTGAACCAAACTCATCAGCATATCAAAGAAAGGTTTCCATTGACAATGCAGCCATCAATGAATTTCCAGCTCTTTTCTCAATATCTTCTGCCAAAATACTTAATGTCCGACTTGAAATCAAGCTGGTGAGGTAACATATGCAGAAGCTAAAGCAATGTCTAGATAAGGCCATCTGGTTAAAGTAATTCTCAAATCCACACAAATAGACCAAACCTTATAAATACTCAAGAAGATAACTCTCATAAATGTCATTAAAAAAAAAAAAAAAAGAGACATTGCTATTTATTTTTGGCATTCTACCGATTTAAAAAAAATCGTGGGATACGCTCAGACAAAAGATGCTAGGAGATACATAAAAAGTGAGGAAGAGAGAGGGAGAAAGAGAAAAAAGTACTGCATTTTTGGAAATGAGAGTCACTTTATTGAAGAAATAAACATTTCCTACATAAATGAAAATACTAATCACTGCAGTTTGCATAAAAGCTCTGCCTACGGAATCTGAAAAAGAGATATTTCTCTAACTTCTGTGTTTTCCCTGCTTTCTTTTTATTTATCATTTATTTGTTCTTCTGTTCTCCTGATAGAAATAAAGGAAAAGAAAACACAAAAGGTGGGGAGTCAGGCAGCTAGAAACTGTAAGCTAAAAAAGAAAGCTGTTTCTGTTTAAGAAAAAAAAAAATAAAACAGCACAAAACAAACAAATCATTCAAAATTCCAGAATAATCCCACCCATTACCTTGTCCACATTCTCAGCCATTACAAATGGATTTGCTTCTGTTGATGAAGCTGTGCTTTTTGCTGGGATCTTTTAGAAGACCACATTCTGAACTCTGGTATTCAGACTTGCTACAATTCTCCATTGCACTCAGGTTTGTGTGCCTGGTTGTCATGTCTTCCACCTCTGCAAGCATAATGCCAGTAGATACTACTAATAATATGCCAAAACCTTAGTGCATTTAGATTCATAATTATTTTAGTGTTCGGATTTTTATATTTATTTAAATACAGAGAAATGACACTAGATTGAGGTGGCTTTTGGTTTTAAAAAATATTTATCACACCATTTTTACTTCTCTTGATCCTCCCTTCTTGATCCCCTGTTTTGCTAATTTATATTTTGCCTGATGCACTAAGTTCAGCAGTGAAGATATTTCCAGTTTTTCTGGAAAGATAGGACCCCAGTTCCTGTTCTGCTTTTCTATTTTGTAAATATTTAGACAATTATTGCAACAAAATATGTATATATGTAGGTACTGCACATTCATTCATTGATTATCTGCAAAAACCTAGAAACTCTCTCATGAAAATATAATAGAGAAGGAACATTACTTGATGTTTTCTCTTCACCATCTTCAATTTTAATGAGAACTCTTTTAATGTAGAGCAAATCCTGATCAACCATTGAAAAATTCTGCTTCAGAGATTATTTATTCTGCTTCTGCTACCCCAACCATCAGTTTTCATTCTGAAATACAGCTGAGTTGAGCAGTGCTTCAGACATTTTCTCTGAGGACAAAAAAGCATCCTGAAGAGATGCAAATAGCTGTGCTATATTGCTGCTTTGCACCAAACAGGCACCTTAGTTCACCACTTCTGGTGTGTAAGTAGCATTTATCTGTGCTGTGTGGATGCAGCCTAATCACCAGGAAGCAGATTTTCACCAGCAATTATACTGACATGAGTCAATGGTCTTTGGTCAGAGACATGGCAAGGCTCCTCAGATCCTGGTGTTCAACAATAGCCCCTTTGCCTTGAATAATTACAAATCTTATATGGCTGACACATCTTAATTCATGAGATCCTGGGGTGTATAATTGGATAGAAGTATGAACCTGATTACACTAGTGAACTTGCTTTCCAGAGGGGGGAAAAAGTGGTAACAGGCTTCATTGTCATCAAAGGGTAAAGAAATGTGACAATCTGGGAACCAGTTTTAGGACCCCATCTGCTAAACCAGAGAGAAATCAAGATTTTACAGTTCTATAAATATTTTAGTGTATGCCATCATTTATGAACTCTGGCAGCTATCATAAAATCTCTCTGACTTTTGTTACAACTGCATATAAGGCCAGAAAATTGCATCTCATGGTAAACCATAAAAACCTAAGTAAAAGCACCATTCCTTTCAGTATATTCTAAAAATATACAACCTCCCTGTCAGTACATGGCAGGGTTGTTACCATCCCAAGATGCCTGTTTCTTTCTCATTTTTTTTTATCTGATCTTACCCTGGTCTTTTCAAACCCTTTTGTATTTCAGTATCCTTTTATGTTCCATAAATAACAGCCATCACAGTATAACAGCTGAAATAGCTTTTACTTTGTCACAACGTACTGTAAGCAAGAGACACTTGGGTGATGCTAATGCCCTGGATACAGGAAGAATTTATGCGGACCTCCTCTCTAATTGTCCCTGAAATGATTTTCATTTGGTGGTGAGTTCCTTTGGAGCCCTGAAACAGAGCTAGCCTCAGAACAGGTTTTGATGCTTTAATCACCCAAATAGAAAACCTCCATAAAAGAAAGAATATAAATAAAGAATTATCCTGAGATTAACAATGCTCCTTCTAAACTTAAACTCCCAGTCTGGCCCTGTGTTACACAGTGTCTCTGAAAGACACAGAGATCATGAATCATCAAGTTTTTGATTTCAGAGGCTATTCTGATATTCTAGGTAGCATCTGCACAGCTTGAATTATAGGACAATATTGTCTAAAACAAACGTGTCATTCTGAATAATACTAATTTATATTTTACCTCTACAAAGTTTCTAGAATACATTTAGTTGAACAGTTTGGGGGGGGATGGGGGGAGAGGCTGGGTGTGTGGGGATGGGTATGTATGTGTGTGTGTAGCCAAACAAGAGGAGAGACAAGCACTCTGTTTAAAATGAATACAGAATTCAATGGGTTGTCAAAGACCCTTAATTCAGGAAAGATATTTACCAAATTTAAGACTGAATTTCAGAAGGTATCTAGACAGCACAAGATGTGAAATCTCTGTCATCTCATTTGCAGAGACAAAGCAGAAAGCTGAGCACTGAAGTGACTGCACATGCAACTATTTCCAAAATAAATGCACAAATCAGGTTTCTGACATATTCATTACACACCTGAGCTGGGCGTGTGCCTTTGTTTAAAACACTGCAAATGTTGCTTCTCCTTTTTCATCCAAGACTTCCTATAGCTCCTAGTATTATTATGTCTTATGATGTGCATTTCTTTTAACCAAACATGTGCTTTGATCTTTCATAAAAAATACGGAGTTGCATCACATGTGTATAGATGCATATATATGTACATATATGTATTCATATATGCACATTATGTGCTGTCTAAATCAATATATGTGAGATATTTTTGGACAGTATGGTAACAATCAGGCTGAATACTTCTTGTGCCGAAACTCTCACAACAGCCCAAAACTCTCATCTACTGAAAGAGAAAGAGATAAAATTTAAATGAAAGGCTAAGTGGAACAAACAAATTGTAAACAGGTAAACACTTTATCTGTAAACCAGAAAGCTCTAATATATTCCTCCCTGTGGGATCAGTGTTCACTCTCCCTTTAGCAAATTGCCCTAGACTGCATACCAGTTTCAGGGCAAATTGGTACGGAGTTGTGCTGATGTTGGTTAGGGTAGAGTTAATTTTCCTCACACTGGCCCACATGGGAGTGTGTTCTGGATTTGTGCTGAGCACAGGTTGGTAATGGAGAGATATTTTTTGTCATTGCTGAGCAGGGCTTGCACAGAGACAAGGCCTTTTCTGCTTTTTGCATGGCCACGCTGGCAAGGGATTGGGGGGTGCACGGGAGACTGGGAGGAGACACAGCCAGGGCAGGTGACCCCAGCTGACCAAAGGGATATTCCAGACCATATGACATCCTGCTCAGTATACAAAGCTGAGGAGGAAAAGGAAGAAAGAGGGATGTTTGGAGTGATGGCATTTGTCTTCCCAAGTACCTGTTACTTGTGAAGGACCTCGCTTTCCTGGAGATGGCTGAACACCTGCCTGCCCATGGGAAGCAGTGAATGAACTCCTTGCTTTGCTTTGTCTGTGCCCACGGCTCTTGCTTTTCCTGTTAAACTGTCTTTATGTCAACCCACAAGTTTTCCTGCTTTTACTCTTCCAATTCTCTCTCTGATCCCACTGGTGTGGGAGTAAATATGTGACTGAGTGGGACGTGGTTGTTGGCTGGGATTAAACCATTGCAAGAGTGCAGGAGCAACAGTGGTAATAAATCCTAATTGTGATCAAAAAATATACATATGAAAATTATAAACAACTTCACTTAACACTTTCAAGTTTATGTATATGCTGTTTAAGATACAACACTCCCTTAAATAAAAAAACTTTACAAAAATTAAAAATAAAAAATCAATCAATTAATTTTTCTGTTGTTGACAACTCCAGCCTTAGAAATTAAGATCCCTTCTCCCCACCTCATACAGGCTCTAACTCAGGTGAAGATGCATTCTTCATGTCCCTTGGCTGGCTGGTGTTAGATCACGGGTCCCTCATCATGACACTCTATGCAGAAAGCCTACACAGTGAGCTCAGATTGCTCTTGACTTGTGGTTAAGATGGGAAGGTTTTTACTGATCTGCTAATGTACATGGAATTTCTGAGGAGGCAGCAGAACAGTTATTCAAGCTTGACCTTGCAACAACTTTTATTGTCCCTTCTAGCTTCCACTTCAACTTCTTCTATCACCATCAGCTCCTGCACTACTTTGTAAGCAGCAGCATCATCATTTGACTGTAAAGCCAACGCTGTAGTCAACAGTCAAGAAACAAAGAGCACAAACAAGCTTTCAAATATACTTCCTTTCAGAACAACAACAACAACAACAAAAAAAAAAAAAAAAACCAACAAAAAACCACACAAAAATCAAAAAGCAAGTACCAAGCTTTCAGGTGAAAAAGGAGTTTGCTTTGTTTGTTTGATGATATAGTTAGTCACATTTCTACACTTCATCTGAAAAGCAAACAAGAGCACGTTTAGTTGTGGAGAAGTTTGTGCGGTCCTACTTTAACAGGATTCCAACCCCTAACGCTTTTCCCTGCTGCAATGTCACATCTCTGTGGAAGCTACATGGAAACTCCTTTAAAGAACATAAGAAACAGGAGCCCATGTGCCAGCCCACACCACCAGCAATCACTTTGAACTGATACACAGCAGTGGGTTGGTGTGAAACTATTAGACTGGGAAGTGATGCTGGAGCCTGGAAATGCCTCCACCAGGAGGACAGCAGCCTCAGGCTGGAAAGCAATCTGTCACCTCATCATTGTGAAACCCACCTGGAGTCCTGAGTCCATGGACCTGTTGGAGTGAGTCCAGGGGAGCCACAAAGATAATCAGAGGCCTGAAGTGCCTCTCCTATGAAGACAGGCTGAGAGAGTTGGGACTGTTCAGCCTGGAGAAGGCTCCAGGGAGACCTCAGAGCAACTTTCCAGTACCTAAAGGGGACTCATAAGAAAGACGAGGACAAACCTTTTAGTAGCATATGTTGTGATAGAACAAGGACAATGGTTTAAAAGTAAAGGCGGGTTGGTTTAGATTAGATCTAAAGAAAAATTTTTTTACAGTGGGAGTGGTAAAACACTGGAACATGTTGCCCAGAGAAGTTGTGGATGCTCCATCCCTGGAAATATTCAAGAGCTCTGAGCAATCTTTTCTAGTTGAAGATGTCCCTGCCTATTGCAGGGAGGTTGGACTGGATGACCTTTAAAGGCGTCTTTACGCCCAAACTATTCTGTGATTCTGTAATTCTATTTTATTATCCTGCTGACAGTACACAGTGATAGGAGTGGTCAAGTTTGTGTCATGTGTCATTTCTAAAGGTGATTAACTCAGAAATAAGTCAAAAATTGAAGTTTCAGTGGCTGCGGAGAGATTACATCAAAGAAAACGGTATGTGTGAAGAAAGTAGATGCTACACCAAAGGCTACCTAAAAATGGGAAATATCATTTGAAAAGATGGAGACCAAAATCAGAGGTCATTCCATATTTGCATATTTGCACTCTGGGTGCTGTGTTGAGGCACTTGATTCATGAACTTTGATCAGAGAATGAGATATGACTTCACTACATTCCATTATTCTCCTTGAGTGACAACCACTCAGTGTAACTGTGCTTGAGGATCTTTTTGCTGGAAGGGAGGTTTGCATTGAAAGCTCAAAAGGATATGAATAGCTGTAAACCACATTTCTAACTCACAGGATTGCGAGAGGTTTGGCCTATTCAGACCTGTTTAATGAAAATGCCCCTTTTCAGTCATCATCTCCAAGACTGTTGACACCAATACAGTTTTTTTTCAAGCTTGAAAAAATTGTCCAGTTTTGCTTTGCATGGCTTGTGATTTATTGTTAGTTTATTTCAACACTTTCAGGGACAGATCCCCACTGGCTTTAACTTGGTATTCAGAGAAGCTTCTTATCATAGAAATTAATTCAGTTTCATGTTTTCCAGAATCCAATTGGTTGATGGCAGAATTCAGCATAAAACTCACAGATATTTTGATTTCTCCATAGAGAACTGTTTATGGTTGTGAAGAGCAATCAGCTGATTGCTGTAAAAAGTCCTGTTGTGAAAATACTGAGATTACAAAACTCAAGCCAGAAGAATTTGACCCTTATTGCTAAACAAGTAACAGAACTTTTTTCATAGATTATGTTAACCATAAATGTTACATATACTTTTAGAAATTTTTCATGCTACCAGGCTTTCTTTAGTAGAAAGTGTTCCAGGAAGTAATCTTTTAAACTAAATATTTAGCAAAAGACTACAGTAAAGATATAAACATTTCAGCTAGTGTAACTAAACCATTCAACCAGGACAAAGAAAATGTTCTTCTAATATTTATGTGTAGAAAATTAATATAGCATGTCGTTCCATTAATTACAGCTGTTCATATTTCCTTAGAAACCCATCAAAAATGTCAACAGTCCAGATTTCATAATTTCAAAGGCCTAAAAGGAAAAATCTTTTCCTAAAGTTCAACAAGACCTTCTAATAAAGCAACAAGAAGTGATGAAAATTAAAGACGTTACCTTTTAAATATTTATTGAAAATGGTTTTCTTGAAATCAACCAAAAAATTCCCTACATGACTATTCTTCAAGCCTTGCAAAATTTTCCAAGACTGACCCCTACTGAGTGAATATAATTGGAGCCTTCTCCTTGGTGTCTGTGAACAATGGACTAAAACCTCACTTTAATCAAGTTTGTTGTCCAAACCAGTCCAGGAATCCAACCACAGCACAGATAGAACAGATTTAATTGTAGTTATCTGCTTGGTACTGGGAGTATGTCCTTCACATACTATTTATTCAATCTTCCAGACTGTTAAAAAAGATGCTGTAGAAAAGTAGGCCATAGGACAATTCCCACAAAAACTCAAGCTCCTCATGTCAAAAACCTGTTGTCATTCCTTCCTACTTTAACTTTGGAAACTTTCAGCCACTTTCAGCCCATGTAACAGTGTGCCCATCCCTACCACTTGGCATTATTTTCCAAAGGCAATTTTGTGAAGCACATATCCTAATGTTTTCTTAACATTCAGAAATAGGACCTCTGTCCTCTTCCTTTTGTCTGCTCTTTCTGCCACACAGCTGAGAACAGCCACAGTACCCAAACTGCTGTGACACAGTTTGACATAGGTACTTCCTACTTCTGTAGTGTTCTTTGTTACCGGTTTTCAGATTTTCTGTCCTAATAGCTCCATGATTTTACTGGACAGGCAAATTACATTTGCTAGATGCTAAATGACCATATTTCTCTTTCCCTAAGCTCACTCCCTCTGCACTTTGCAATGTAAACATACTATATTTTATTGCATGGTGGCCTGGCTTTGAAAACTACCTCTTTGTGGTTCAGTACATTCACAGATTTCCTTAAGGTGAAGTAAATACTGCTGATCTGCGCATTTAATTTGCCAGGTATTTACTTACCTGCATTTATCAATAACCACACCAGCTATGATCTTCATTTCTTCTTAATTGCCCATACTCTTTTATTTCCCTTTAAACTACAGATTCAAAAAAAGCTGCTTAGTGGTTCAGTCATATTAAAATCATAATTGATTTTGCCTCACTCCTCATTTATTAATGGACTTAGACTACCTTCTTGCTAATAAACCTCCCAGTAATGAGTTTAGTCCACAGAGGATACATTTCCACCTCAACAAACCACCAAGCAATTTAGGACAGTTGGTAGTGTCTGCTTAAGGCAGTCCGAAAACTGGAATAGAAATTTATGCAGGCCATAATTAAAGTACTTTCTGGGAGCTGTGTGGGGAGTTTACCGACATTCTTTGCACTGTGCCCATCTGTGGTCAGTGTAATTAATCCTTGACTCGCAATCCAATGAGAACTAATCCTCACTGACAATTTTTGATAAAGATAAGGCCTCAAACACTTATGCAGTGATCAGACTCTGGTTATTTTCTTTCTTCAAACAGAAGAGGCGTGTGAAGGTGATGAGGACATCTTTCTGGAGCTACTCAGTGCTGGGGAAAGCATGAAGACAGCAGAAAAGCCGTTTGCTGGGATAACAGCTATTCCAGATGCGTGAAAAGCGCAACATGCATAGAAAAATAAGAAGCAGAACTTTGCCAGTGCACAGCTACAAGAGACGATTACCTCATGGAAGTAAAATATAAGTTGTTTCTACTGGAATTACTTAATTGACAGCACAATTATACATTTGAGGGAGGGAAGGTCATTGAACTGAGGGATAATACACTGCGAGACAAGCTGAAACTCTGAGATTGGGGTTTAATCATGTTCCTGTCTGTATTTAATGACAGATCCCTGTGACCTCCTTCCCTTCTGGGCTGTAAGGTTTTAGGAGTAAGAAACTTATTTGTCCAGCACGTAAAACACTGGGGTCATGGTAGGTGATGGGGGCTCTCATAAATCCAAGCTTGTAATGCTGCCTAGAAAGAAACTCCTGTAATAATGCAGTTTTCTCCTTTCTTCACACAGGATTACTTAGAGACAAGAGAAAGAGGATAGTGAGGTGAATCTTCCTCCCTGCTGCTCTGTGGGAGCAGCATAGCAGATCTTTTCCATACTGATAGGATGCTGAGGGGAAGAAAATGGGCTAAACTGGGGGAGAGGAGAGTCCTGCTGGGAGAGATCTCATCAGAGACTGTTGGCTAGGAGTGAGACACTCCCTGTTTGCCACCTCACAGGGAGAGTGAGGCTGAGGTCTTGCCTTTTCAATTTGCTGATACTTAATGATACTTTGCAAAGTAAAATACCACCTAATACATAAAGGAGAAGCAGGTCTAGAAAGAGTAACATTTTCATGGAAATTATTTTCCTCTGGACCTGTTATTTTGGCATCATTTTATTTTGGAGGTATAATTGGTATTTTTGGTGCACTCTGGGAAGGACTGGGCATATTTCTCTTCCTGCTATTTTTTTACAGTTTCCCCCATTTTCACACACATAAATACAAATGATGAAGGGAAATCAGTTCAAGACTTTACATTCCTCTATACGCAAGTAACTCACATGCAGTTTTAATCCATGGCATATTATCACCAATAATTAACATGGACACACTAAAATGCAGGTGCTTACCAACCAGAATAACAGCAAACTGAACTCCTTTTGCGAGATAAGATAAAGAATTCTTCTAAGAATTTGGGAGAGGTTTCAGGGAGAGAACACAAGAGAGTGTAGCTTTTCTTTTCTTTTTCTTTTTCTTCTTTTTTTGACATTTTTAGTTGTCATTAAACACAGTCAGGGTTTCCAAAGCTAAAATACATGTTAACACGTTCCAAAACACTTCTAATAGAATATTTTTTCAGTACTTCAGTACAGCAAATGATGCAAAGCCAAAATTCCCCAGACAATGCACAGAACATTAGAGAATTAGTTTAACATTCTTACAACCCTGCAATTTTATTTAAACAAATTCTTCCCTACCCAATTCCCTGAAGAGAAGTATTGTACCCTTTTGTTGATTGTAGTGGACATATTGCAGATCTCTGATTACCTTCCCAAAGGACCACCCACAACAAGAAGTTTTTTGTGTTGCAAGCACAGCTTAGTTCATTCCCTCCTAGTCACCTTCTTTTTTTCTTTTCTTCTTGTTTTTTCTCTTTTTTTCCCCTCAATTTTAGTTTTCTTAGCATTCTCATAGGCTGTGGATGAACTGACAGACTAGCCTGCCATCTGTTCTTTCATGACATGGTACAACCTAATCAATTATCCCCAAACCACTTTGGAGTAAATAACGTGTCTACAATAATAATAATTAGCCAGTCAAAAAGAAAACAGTATCATGCAACTCCTGGTGGGAATTAGGTAGATTTCAGAACACAACATTTTACTAACTGAGATTTTCAGACCAGCAGAAGACAACTTTGGAAGGAAAAAAGTCACCTTTAGTAATTTATTCTGAAACATAAGTACAAGACAGCATCCCTAGACTTCAGATATCTTTGACTCTTTGTAACCAGCGATGCCAGATTCAAGTAAATGTGCCACTCATTAGTTTCTAAGATTTTGCTATTAATATATGTGTTAGAATAAGCCTAAGCACTTGTATTAGTATAGGAACCATATTAAAATTATAAGAAGTATTTAAAAAATCACCCAATGACAAGCAGATGGCATTATTATAGTGTTATATTCCTCAAACACAAGGAAAGAATTGCATTAATATGGGACTTTCTTGCTAAGCAGCACAATAAGCTTAGATTCATGAGGGCCCCCATCCCGTACCATGAGGCCTGACATCTTCAGGGAGAGATTTGACTTCAGCAACCATCACAAGTAAAAATCCTGAGCGAGAGGATTACATGACACATGCACCCACTTGAAGAACAGGCAAAACGCAGAAACACAAACTGCTACAGACAGAAAACAGGTTTGCAATAAATAAAAGTACTTCAGAATTTCTGGAAGATTGTAATTAATATCAGTGGATACCAAGATCCCACAAAGCCATTCCTTATGAAGTTAATCTGAACATCTTTTTTCACAATGCAACTGTTTCCTATTTTAACTCTATGGCATTGATTTAGAATGCACTAGAAGGTATTCTGCTAAATCAGTTGATGGACATTTAAAATACATCTTAGCACTTGAGTGCTTAGCACGTTCTCAGTATTCTCACTTTTGCAACATGATTGTAGCAATAGATAAATCAGAACGATTCAATGTTCTAGTGAGCTAATCAGCAAATTACCAACTGAAATTTTAGTCAAGGAATCAAGTGCAGTATCAGTGAACAGATCACACTGATGGATCAGAAGGAAGAATTTCCTCATTACTGTCTTTACTTTGAATATTAAAGTATTGATATTGTGCATCCCATTCTATGGGTTGTGTCCTGAAAAACGACGAAGTGTAGCTGTGCTACCAAATGACACTGCTGCCATGTTTTTAAGTATTAAGGGCATAGCAATACATAAAATAACTCCAAGTTGACAAGTGCTGTCCCAAATCTTTTCTAAATGGTCAAAACTTCTCATCCTTGAACCAGGTTCCTTTAACCTTCCCCCTGGAAAACCAAGCCAATTTTACCAGTAGGTTATGAAACAACATAGCAATGTAAATCTGGACATTTTAGCCAAAATTGCCTGATCAGCCTGAGACAATGTAGACTATGTCTTGTGAAGTAAGAAACAAGAAGAATTGTAGAAAACATCTTAGAGACTTTAACATATGTAAATATCAGACCACCTACCATAGCAGACCATAATCTCAGTAATTCTAAATGAGAATACTGAACACATCAGAGATGTGTGTATGCTCTCATGCTGCCTTGTCTACCAAGGAAATTATCCATAAAATATAATACCTGGCAACAAAGAATCTCCCACTTTACGACGCAGTCCTTCACAGGCCAGATTTTGTCTGTTCTTACACATAGATGGTGAGGTGTGAGGCAGACTCAAGCTCACACGCCTGTGCCCTTGTTGCAGCTTCTCAGAAGATAAAGAATTAGGTGGGATCATGGAGAGACAGAGTGAAGAGAAGTCCCTGCCATGACACAGGCCAAAGCAATGAACCCCAGATGATCTTCATTGGTCCCTCCGTGACTGCTCCATTGTGACATGTATGCACCAACATATCTGCCTGTTTAGGTTCTCATACTACTCCTCCTCCTGCAGAAGCCAAATGCTTCTGGCATCCTGACAATTATGTTTCACTTCCAATTTTCTAGGTCTTTCAAAAGAGCATTCACCTTTCTGTTGGAGCTGCTGACCTCTTGCTTCTGCCTATTTCTCCATGTTTTACCATCCACTTCAGAAAGGGGCTAGCAATTATGTGCCTGATGTTTCCCTAACCTTGACCACCTTGAAATGTGATTTTGTGATTTTTGTTGAAATGTAGGACATGGATCCCTTGCAGGCTTTTACAAACATGAGAGTTCCCATGTGTCGTTGACACTGATGAATTGCTAGATCACTACAGAACAACTTGGAAATGGCAACGGAGCTGGCTCCACTGCAGCTAACTTGAGCTCCTAAGAGGGACCAGAGGGGTTTTTTGATTCTTTTTATTACGTGATATCAATTAAGCATTTAACAAGTTACAATAAAAAGCAACTTTCCAATGGAATTTTTAATGCAATGAAAACAAATTACCTTCAAGATGGTTATCATTTGGAATCTTGAAGAGAATGAAAATAAGGCAAATGCCAGCACATATTCATCCAGATTGCCCATAACAACTTGCCAGGCATCCCTGTTTCAAATCAAGTAAATCTGTGCAGCTTCTCTTTGACAGCAACACAAAATCCCTTGTGAAATGCATTGAATGGCACAGCTGAGGCAGAATGTTAGCAGAAGATACTGCGCCAAGCAGCTTTTGTTTTGAAGTGGGTACTTCTGTTATGCAATCCTCTTAGAATTTGCTTCTTTCAAAGAATGAAAGACAAAAAATAAAGCCTCAGCAAACAAAAACCACAAATCCCATACATTTCTCAACTCGGTTGATATTTCTTCACTTGGACACAGTCTATTCAAAGCAATTCCAAAATTCTGGCATTGGCACAGACTATATTTGTAGCACTCAGCTGGAGTAAGAGACTAAACAGGGCATGATGGCTGGGATGAAGGTGTTTAGTGGAACAGAGAGGCTTCAACTCTCTCAACAAGAATGATGCCCGTAAACAGAAAATAGAAGTGGAATTCACTAACGTCAACAATGTTCTAATTAAGCACATGAGCAGCTTTAACAACTCACTTTAATGCTGAGCATTTCTGAGACTTTCTGTAGTCACAAGAAAGATGAGACTATGGACAGAACTTTCTTAATATGAAAACATTCATTTACAAGCTTAAGGTCTTGTCCATGTAGTTTTGCATATATCCAAGAAAAGGAAACCTAAACTTAATATTGAAAACTTCTGAGCCCTTCATCAAAGACCCACTGGAGCAAGTTATGAGGGAGAGTGCAGGTGGTTAACTCCACGTACCATTTCTCACACAACAGCTAGCCGCAAATCCACTCTTGTGGGGATAAGTAACATCCTTTGCCCTTTCTCTGCTTCTTTGCCCTTGGCAAAGGTGGGGAAGAAGGTACACAGTGGAGAGAAGATGAGGTGTGGACTGTGTTTCCTGTCCATGAGGTACACCAAGCAAAACAGAGCATGTGTGAAGGCAAAGCATTGCTCTGAAGAGTGGTCTGGGCTCCACAGGCCACCTGTTCTGAAGGGAGAAACTGTCTCTCACCGAGCTCTCCCACATGTGTACATCTGACACTACACTTTTCCAACCTCACTCTGCACATATTTTCTCGCCAGTGTACACAATGTTACAGGCACTGTTCCTCCTTCCCCAAACAAGAGGATCCTTTCATTTCACTAAGGCACATTGTCATGTGCTGCAGATTCCTGCTGCTTATTTCTGGTGAGATGTCCATATGCACTGCACTTCTAGAGATGTGTTGCTCTCTTTGCAGCACAGGCAGAGGATTATCATCTTTGCCCTTGCCCATGACCAGTGCTGTCTCCACACTGCACATTTTTTTGAGATTACTTATTTTCTTGTTCCCTATGTTCTCTGCAGAGTGTATCCAATGTGTCACAGAGCAGGAATACACTTGGTGTTTCCCCAAGACAACTTTAGTATCTTTCATCTTCTCTGACCTTTTCCATGACATTCTCAGAACCTCAGAGTCTTGTGACAATATGGGAAAAAACGCTTCAGCGCTCCGTGCACAAATGTGGGCTTTCTCTTGTGTTGAACTCAAGTTCAGTTAGATGTTCTTCAGCCTTTGATCTTCTTCAATCAGAAGAAGGAAGGAGGCTGAGGAAGGAGAATATGAGCTTTCTTTCATGCTTGTTCTAATTCTTAGGTCCAATAAAGAGGACAGAACAAGGATGCTCAGGGAATTAAGTGCAAGACAATCAAAGAAATGACTGAGAGGAGTCTGCACCCTGCTAGCTATCCTGAGCTTTGCCCCTCACTCATGTGGCTAAGCTTTGGGTAAGGAAGGCTTCTCTGTTGACAGAGGTTAGTCTCTTTACTGCCCCACCCCCTTCTCTACCACCTCATGCTCATCTTTATTAGCTTTTTCACACTACACAGTCCTCTCATCGATTACAAGGGCCAGCACAAAGCAGCCTAATGATGGGTCAGTCTTAATGAGAAAAGCGGCTGCTCTTGAAGTGGTGTGGCTTGGTCCTGCACCCTGCCGAGTCCTGGCATGCAGAGCTTTGCCTCCTTTTAGAGAGCAGAGCCATGGAAAATCAACAGTGAGCAGCCTGGTGCCTCTGAACAGAAAGGGCCATGTGCATGGCTATTTAGTGCTGTGAAAGAGAGAGCATTTGCACAAACGGGAGTGAACATAAGGAGGCCTTCAGAGAAGAATGGGGCCTTGGCAAATTTATAGACTCCCCTGAAAGAAAGTGATTACAGATCATTATCCAATTGAGGCAGATTGATGGGTTAGGGTCAAAGTAATACTGCAGAGCTCACTGGAGGGACAATGCCTGCTTGTCAGTTCTGTCCAGGAAAAGAAAGAGAAGGGAAACTACCACACAGAGAGGAAAGGCTTAAGCTTTTCCAGTCCCTATCTGAAAAATCGTTTCTTATCTTGAACATGAGTCCTTTAAAAAAAAAAAAAAGGAAGAAACAAACCCCGAAATTGCAGGACTGGTATCACTGAGTTAAAACTGAGCATTCAGAATTGTAAAATAATTGTGCGAAGAGTGCCCGAAGAGCACACACCCAAAGTCTTGTGATCAGTGCTCTCAGAAATCACAATGAGTACTAGCACTAGTAAGGGATAAATTGCATCTTTGTTTCATTTATATTAAAAAACTCAATGAGATCTTCTAAAATAAATGTGTATTTTTTTTTTAAATTTTGGTGAAAGAAGGACATTTTCTTAACAGCTATGGTTGAACAGATTTGAAACTCCGTAACATCTGGTCAGGCAAAACTCAGCAACACTGACGTTGAATAAAACAAGAATAAATGTGTTTCTATTGTTTCTTCTGTATTAATTTTTGGAGTGTTTAAATGTTCTTTGCATTCATGTACTTTTCAAACAGCCATAGAAATGGAAACAGCATGGCCCAAAAAGCAGCTCACAGCATTTATTGTGCATTTGCCTCACATTTTCCACTATGATTTTGGAATGTAAAGAATTTGAGAAAAGAGAGAAGACAATGCATTCATGAGAGAGCTGATTTGTTAAATTGTGTTTATTTATTAACTTCTCTGTTGTTCCCCATGTCTCAGAAGACTTTAATGTCACACGACACACACTTTAATGGACGTGTCCCCATGTCCCAGTGGATGGAAGAGTAATATTGGCATTGTTTCAAGTAAAGGCTCAGTAGGGCAGCTTGGCCTTGGGGCCACTGTCTTGAGAGTTCAGCAAGGATTCCCTCAAGTTTTGTTACAAAACCTCCAGACAGGAAAGTTATAGCCCCAGCACTCTAGGGCTCTGGTGTCTTTCCTGGAAACTTGTGTCCTCTTGCAGAGGGTGTTCAGACACAAAAGGACCTATCCTGACTCAGAGTCTGTTGGAGAGAACACACCAATTGGCTTCATGCTAGATTCACCTGAAAGATCTGTAGGCATATCAGGTACAGGTACTGGTACCCTAGCTCCCATCTGTTGCAGTGACAGAAATTACCTGTCCTGCAGCCATTAGATAAATTCTGGCTCAGCTTTGCAAATAACTCTGAGTCCACTACAACTTGTTAGTTCTCACTTAAATCAGTAAGGATATCAAAGAAAATAAAAGCATTGCTGGTGTCATGCTCATCTGCAAGCTGTAAAGGTGTTAAAAGCATCCGGAGAGACTCAAAGACTCTCATTTCATTCAGTACCTCTTGCATTGAGGTGGTTTTTTTAATATTTATTTGGTAGCAACACAGCTGCAGCATGATCGTGTGCCTTCTACAGAGTACTCCTAAAGAGAGTTCTCTAATATTTTTGCTGAAAAGAAAGAGACGGTTCACCAAATTGCTCTTTGTTTTTGTGGGGTTTCCCCCAGACTCTTGGCATCACTGTTTTTATCTTCTCTCTTATGATTCTCAAAACCACTGAATTTTCAGTGTAACTGACAGCTCTTCTCCACTGCCCTGAGATGGTTTGTCATCTCATATTCTATCTACAAACCAAAAAGGACCAAATGACATTCATCCCAGAAAAGTTCTAGAAGGAGCCATGGGGTGCCTGTGCAATGCCATTCCATACAAGACATCTTCCCCCACCTTGGTGTCAGTAAAACCAGAGTTATGTTACATGGGGAAAAAAAAAGAAAAGAAATTCTGTGATTGGTTTCCGGCCTTACTCCTTTGGCTACGCTGGAGTTTCAGCTTGTACATGTATTCCCTGAACTAAGTTTAGCTCTTTGGCTCATTTCTCATTTTCCTCATTCATCGTGCTGTTACTGGGTGTGACAAGGACTCCTCCATGCCACACATTCTGGAATCTCTCAATCATATGATGGAGTTGTAATTGAGAAATGACACCAGTGATGCTTTTTCCTGGTCTTAAAAATTTGAGAGCCAGATATGGTTAAAGGATAAGAGGTTTTACCTTGGTATTTTAACAAGGATCTTTACTGGTGCACCACTTTGCCAAGGTGGAATGCGCCAGAGTGCACCTTGGCCAAGTGGTGCACCAATAAAGATCCTTATTAAAATATCGAGGTAAAATCCCTTCTCCCTTAACCGTGTCTGGCTCTCAATTTTCTAAGACTAGTAGGCAAAGGCATCACCACCTATAAGATGACACATATTGTGTAAAGATATCTTTTGTCTTGTCCTTCCTTCCAACTTTTTTTCTGTTTTAGACTAACAGTATTCTTTTTTGCTGATCATGGTTTAGAAACAACTTGTATCTACTCTTTCTGAAGTTTGCTTGCATTAGTTTCCTCTTGCTTCCTCTAGTTTGGCAGGAGATGTGCATATGTACAGGACTCCATATGTTTTCAGAGATAATCTGCTTTTTACTACCAGTAAGAATAACCTTGAGTACATATTGCACTGTCACAGCACATTTTCTATACTAATCAGAAAGTAGAACTGGTGCATTGGAAAAGCAGACCATATTTTTAAAGGCAAATTCATAAACCCTGCTTTTATGAACAGAGAAAGCTGAGGGCTGGGGGTGGGGGATATCATAGGAAAACAGACGTGTGCTTATGATCTGAACTCTCTGTCCTATCAATGTCATGTTATGTTGGAGCTGGTCCATGGAGAAGTCTCCCTGTAAATGGAGGCTGGGTGCTGAAGTGTCCACACCACTTCAGTGAACTCAGTGTGAGCAAACGGAGTGGAACACAGCACAGAACAAGGTCGAAGGAGCGAAATGGCTGTTCCCTTCCACTCCAATCAAGAAAGCCATTGGCTATTCAGCAAAAAAAAAAGAAAAAGAAAAAACAACAACCCACAAACCAAACCACAAATCCTAGAATCACTCAGCTGGGAATAAGGGAGGAAAAAACCAGAACATTTCTCTTAAGGACACTTTCCATTCTATTTATAGCTACAGTTTGTATGGTGCTTAACGCTTGACCCGCAGGGTTCATAGGTAAGTAAGAAATGCACAGATGTGTGTATTCTAAGTTATATTTCATCCATATGTACAAAATAGTCACAGGAGAGCTGCAGAAAACTACACACTTGGGGTAACAACCTTCCTAGCCCAGGAACAACATCTGATTCATGCTAAGCCTATCCTCTGGCAAATCTGGAGTTTCAATGATGATTCTGGTTGAGTAAAAACTCAGCAAAATCCTGAGGCATTCAGCATTGTGGAAACTTTGTCACGAACTTCATAGGATCCAGGAGTTTAGGATGAGTAAGCCTTGCTCTTTAATTGTTTTCGTTGTACAATGTTTACAATACTGTAGTGGCAAAGAAGATCCAATCTTCCCTCAAAAAGTATGTACATACATCCTCCCAGTGTGAAAAGGGTGAGAGAATAATCAGGTCTGCTTCAAATGCTGGTGTTCTGGAAGAATTTCCTTATTTTTAACTTCTTGAGTCAAAGGGAAATAAAAAAAAAAGCCTAACTTTCTGCCTAATATAGCTTCCTCTGTTTTCCTTTTATTTTTGTTGTCTGAGGTATTGGCTAGGTATTTTTTAGAGAAGGGAGACACCTTGTCTGTGTGGGTGAATTGGACTCACTAAAACATGTTTCTGCCTGCTGAGTCTTACTGCAATGGCTTACTGTCTTCTTCCTGTTGATACAGCATCCCCTCTACACAGAGCTGGCAGAGTACTGGCAACAATTTCAGGTACATAATTTGTTTAAGAAAAAATGCCAAAATTGGGCTGTATTATCCATTGTGAGTTTCTCAATTCTGCCTACAAACAACTTGAACTACAAAATAACTTTGGGTTCAGTGCCTTTCTTCCCAGGGAAGATCATCTCCCTTGTGCTCTCAGGTGGAGAGACCCTTAGGGGTGTTGGAATAGCAGGTGCCTACACTTGTCATGTGGATGGAGATTCCTACATATCTCCCTGAACATCTGCTGAAATAGCCTCTTCACCAACAGAGCAGTGCTACTCCTTTAGGTTGTACGGGTCTACTGCCTTTGATTTATCAGAAGATGTATCCTTGTGTTCCATTATATATGGGTAGCAACGTTTTTGTAGCCATAAAACCTAAGTATGAGTAACACATTTATATATATATATATA
>WAAE01005526.1:0-53221 GCA_013400495.1 Nicator chloris | reverse complement strand
GTTGAATTTAGATGGAAAATATTACAACATGTCTGGTAGTGGAGATTGGACAAATGATCCAATAAAAATGCCTGAGGGATAGAAGGTGATAAAGAAAGATAAGTGGAGTATCAGCATCCATGCAGGGAGATGCAAATACTACCAAAGACTTTGTCCTCTAAGTGCCAGCATAAAGATTAGAAGCAGTACTAGGCCAAGAATGGAAAGCTCTGAGAGACATCAGAGCTAAGCTTTATACTTTGTAAGAAATTTAAAATCTCAGAACAGCCTAAGATCAAAAACTGACCACTGGTCTCCGAATTACAGCCAGACAAGACTAATATAGGCAGTGTAGGGAAATAACAATACTTTAAATCTCCTCATTAGAGTCCCATGATGCAGTGATGACTGAAAGAACACAAAGGAATGCATAAAGAATTGGAAATATTTTGAAATGTTTATGTTTGCTCCGTCACAAAATTCTGAAATAACTGTAGATATATATAAAGGAAATACAGCCTTTGGGTACAAAAGACAAATAATTGAAAACTTACAGGAGACTTCTTATTGTGTGTTTGTCCTAACAGCAAATAAAAGCAAAATGGCACTCAGCACATTTGACAAAAATTTAAAAGGTATAAAAATGTTATCAGCAATAAAGTTTATTAAGGCAACACTTCATCCTGAGGAATCAAAAGTGTAGCTATATGACCAGGGTTTCTTTTTAATACTAATTAATGTAGGTTGTACTCAGTAAACCTGGGACCTTCTTAGACAGGTTTTTACACTTGGCAGGAAACACAGAAGTGTGTGTGGAATTGTGGGTGTTGGTGATGCAGTGGAGATGCCAAATACAAGTCGATCACTGGGAATCTGTGGAGTATGTCAGAAATTTTGTTTGGCAACCCTTAAAATGAAGGAGGAAAGTCTGAGAAAACAGACAAGGGAGTCACATTCAAGGAGCAACGGGGATGTGAGCAGTGAGGCAATAATAGAATTCATAAAAAATTGCTCCTTCTGGGGGGAGAGTAGAAGTGTTGACAGTTGACAGGCCAAGATGAAGGGCTGTCTTTAAAAGTTTGACAACAGTGGAAAATGGACATAGAAGAGCTGGAGAAATAAAAGTTTTTAAAATAATGCTTTAATAAACACAGCCTGAAGAGGGCAAGTTGCTATAAAGCTAAATACAAATAAAAGTGTGAAGTTAGGCTTATAAAGAGTCAAAGCAATGGCTGTGATTCTCCAGAGCTCAAACCACCAAGCAGTCAACCTGTGTATTTTGCAAAGTTTCAACAGGCAGGATAGTGTGGGAGTTCTCTTCTAGTGTAGGATGAGATTTAGGTATGGTGCAGGTTGCAATGTCTCCTCCGATGTGATCACATTTAAATAGTCCTTCTATTTTCTCAATCTGTTTTCCCAATTTTCAAGATAAAAGTGTCACATTGCAACATCAAATTATATCTAAGACTTCTAAGAACCCTCCATTGCAGAGACAAATGCAGCAGTTAAAATGGGATCAAAGGAATTGATAAGCCTTGTGCAATTTACTTCTAGTTATGGAGAAGCATTTTCTGTAGCTTTCATATTATTTACATTCTGCACTTGAAAATGCTGCATTATTTATTGTATGCATAAAACTTGATTCTCTAAGGTCTGCAAGGGGGTTTTTTGTTAAAAAGAAGTGGCAGCAGTTTCTGTTCTTTGGTATCATACCAACAGGAAACAGTAAAGTCACGAGTGCTGGCTGCCTCCCTTGATTTTTATTTAAAATTTGCATTATTTTTTTTCAGTTGATCATGCTACTAATAAAGTGTTGGATATTTTAAATGTGAAAGATGACAGCTTGATTACTTTTTTTTGTACAACTTTCAAAGCTAAAAATATAACATAAATAATGCAGTATATAATTTTCAGCTGGTGAAGAAGCAGAACAGCAGTTACCTCAGAACATCAATTCTTGTTTACCAAGATATTTTGAGGAAATTGTGCTATTGTGGTGGGAGAACTATATACATATACAAACTGTGTGTTTATTATAACCAGTAGTTAAATTTAAATTATTATAAACTATTTGGCATTCTAGTTGTCACAGGAAATACCATGGCTTCTGGCTTTAAGAATTAAGTAGATTGTATTTCTAACACAGAGAGATGTCTCAGTATGGTAAACTATTTTTGTCAGTTGGAGTCCACAGGTACCTTCCAGTTGTTTTCTGTTTCTTTTCTTCCATACTTTATATACTTGATAATTCTTCCTGTGCCTGCTTGTCTCCCTCAGATTCAATATGCATTAATAGGTAGGGTTTATTAGCCATCTTTCTGGAGTGCATCCCCTGCAAGCTGAAATACAGTGAGTAGGAATAAGCAGGAAGTTTCCTCCAAAAAGTCATTCCAGAGCAGCACTGCAACAGTAGTGTAATGTACCCATGGACTTAAAAGGTATCAGCAGATTTCCACATGTCAACTCTCTCTGTTTCCTTCTACTTAATTATTGTTATTAAACCTTTATATAAAGCATGTTATTTTTCAAGAACATCTGGCACATCTGTAATTCCAGCATTGCTGTGAAATGAGAAATACTGTGAGAAGCATGTTGAGGGTACAGCATAAAGATATCTGCTAGACTTTGATCACTGGGTGGGTTGTATAAGAGGGACAGGAAAGATTACCAGCTGGAAAGATCCTCCTTCATTATAACCTATGAAGCTTCTGGGCTGTTAATGAACAACCACTACATTGGTGATAAATGTCCATATATGAACTTGGAACATGGCTAAAGCATTAATACTTCCATTTTAGAATGTCATTTTCCTTCCTCTCAAAGTAGTGCTGGCTTCTCAGAGACAATCCTGTTGATTGTTCAGTCCTCACTCCTTAGACTACACTTAAATGAGTGATGGCAATGTACCTTAGAGCCACCCCCAGTCTTCCACTCCATGTTCACATCCCATTACAATGAACTCTGGTGGAGTAAGACCCTGGAGAGTAATGTTTTTACAGTCTCATTACCATCTAGTGTATTAGACCATGGCAAAATCATAGCTTAAAGAAAAATATATCCTGTTACACTGAATGATCACTTGGCAGCAATGGTTATTTTAAAACTTTATCTAAGGCCTTTAAACTAAGCTTTCACCATCTGTTCTGCCTTCTAATTATACATGCAAAAAGAACATAATTCACAAGTGTATCATAAAAGTGGGTAATGTAATTGATTAAATGACAGTGCTGCATGTATCTGTGTTTGGTTATTCTGTGCCTCTGTTTTGCTTTCAGCTCATAAATCACTTAGAATACATTGTGGAGTGACTTTTTCTTGGCAGACAGACAAGGATGTACTCTCTCACATTTGAGGGGAGGCAAGGAACTGATGATAATGATGGATGGAAAAAGAATGCCAGAGAGGTACAAACACTGTCAAACATCAAGTATTCATGCTCCAGTTCTTTGAAGGAGTTGGACCAACCTGCTTGCTCACTTATACTACTTCAGAAAATGGGGACCTCCTTGGCAACTGTCTTACATTAATAAAGAGCCAGGAAGAAATTGCTTGCTTAAATGGCTCCTGACATTCTGTGTATAACTTTTCACATGATGCTCCTAGATGTGTGCATTGTTATGAATGGAAACCTTGGAGCTTTGTTTTGCTTAGTCATCCAGGTGCTTACATTGCTTTCAAAAATGTTACAATGCATTCCATTTCTGTTACATGTTGAATTTAAGTTATGTGCCTAGGGCCTTAGGGAGTAAAAAAATGCCTGTATGTTAAAGCAGCTATGAAAAAAAGAAAGAGCTACAAAAAAGGGAAGAAAAACTAGTTGTAATTTGTTGCCACAAATAGGAAATGTATGAGTTCACAGATTTCAATTAATAGTAAAACCTAAATAATAGTGCACTCTTTACAATACTTAATTTACTTCCACTTTAGAATTCTTAAAACTAGCAGATTTTAATGATTCCATAGAAAACTCTGGTTGGGAACCGACAAACCAGCAGAAGGTCTATTTTAATGAGAGTTTCCTTAGGCAAGGTGAAGTAGAAATTTCAAGTTCCTTCTACAAAACTCTAGAAAAACTATGGATTCCCTTCAGAGTCAACTGTCTGAAGATGTGCTTAGCACCATCTGCACTTCCATTTCATTTTCAGTGTTTCTGCGCTAACTTTTCTACAGTAATCTACTTTATGTACATTTTGCTACACATGGTGTCCCCTACGTGCCTACATAAACCACATTGCACAAGAATGCATTTGCTTTGATGAAAGAAAATACTAATTATGAAAGCTGTTTTGGAAGATGCTTAAAATTTAGCAGAAGAAAATTTCATTCTTACATTGCTTCTAACATTTTATCCATTTAGCAGTTTCTCCATTTATGCTGTAGATTCTGTGATTCCCACTATGTTTTAGCTGACTTCCTCTCAAAAAGCTCTTCTCTGTTGTTATCTTTGTCCCCTGACTTAAGCAAATAAGGAGAGTTTTTGTGACACTAAGAGATATTTAATCCAGTTTGTTACTTTAGCAGTTCAGCTTCAATCTTCTTCCGAGGACTATAGAACACTCCTCAGCCATGTCTTGTCATGTCTTCTGCTCTTTCTCTAACGTCTTCTTACCTCTTTCTGACAGGTAATTTAGAAAGCCTGCCACATATCTTCCTTTCATCTGATTCAACCGGATGTGAATGGATTGAAAGATGGAATGTGGTGGAACAAAGCAATTTACAGTGTCTTTGAGTGTTTTAATAAATATTTTAAAATATTTGTATTGAGTTCACAAGGACTTCCTGAGTATTAGTGTAATCCAGACAGAGCACTACCATGACTTTGCCAGGAAATAATATGTGGTTATTCAATATTTTTTTATATTTATTTTTTTACTATCAATGAATAATGCTTTCCCCTTGTACTACTACATAAAGTAGACATATATGCTTAACGTATGTTTGCTCGGAGGTAAAATAAATGTTTGATGGAGTGTTAAAAGCAAACTTAGGGAAGCTTAAAACCCCACTACATTTCTAGATGGATAGCAGCACAGTTACCTATAATCTATGATGATGTATTACTCAGAAGAACAGAGACAACAGGCAGGTATCAAACTTGGCATCTATATAAATCGATAAACCCCATGAACTATGGCTGATACTTCATCTTAGAATGTATGGACATATGCAAAGCCTCATTTCTTTCACAGAGCTGAGCTGCAAGACATGCAAGGAGATTGGAGGCCCAAGCACAGACTGGAAATGGTCAGATTAAAGCTGTAGAACTGGAGCCAAAACCACCCTCATCAATGGGACTTCTTACGCTTACTTACAGTAGAGTGTTAACTCTTCCCTGGATTTTTTATTCTGAAATCTGAATAGATATTCCTCTAGTTCATCCTGTTGTTTATGAATGTTACTTTTGCAACTGGCCACTCCTCTGCCATTGGTATGCCAACACATTTTCTCATTTTCACTTAGCCAGCTTCACAAAAGAAATTACTGTCTGAAACCAGAAAAACAATTTTACCAAGTTCAGAGCAGGTTGGTATATTGGGGTTTCATTAAACTGAGTCAAATTGTTAAACAATTTACATTTGTTGTTAAAATGTTCATATTCTTCTAGAAGTCAATAACAAAAGAAAAGTTTTGCAGGAAAAAAAAAAGAAAGAAAAAAACCTAATTATTCCAGATGCAAATATCTCCAGTCTATACAAGTATAAGCAAGATTTCATTTTCTTTTTCCAACTTTCCAAACCACTCTTCTCCTTTCACATGCTCTGTATTCTGCTGATCCACTGTGTTTCTCTCAGTTTTTTAAAGGATTTATTTTATATTCGATTTTCTTTCCTTTATATCGTCTTTTTTGTTAATTTGGTTTTTGAACTTTAGTGGACTGTAATTCTTTATACTAGAATCCAAGTTCAACTTTCAAAATCACATTTTCCTCTGAAGTTTAAAACTGGGAAAATTACAAAAAAATCCTTATTATACTTAATCTTTAAAAACTCAGGAGAATCAAGAAGAAAATCTCTGAGGGTTCACTGTTTTTAAAAAGAGATTAATTCTTCTCTAAAGCAATGATTTAATATGGCAGATCTTTTGAGCTTTTCTTTAATCAGGGATCAGGCTTTTTTACTTTCCAACCACCACAGAGATACTGACTCAGCTTGACAATGTTTATAGTGGATGTTATTTAAGCTGTAATATGGGTTTGAGATATGAAGCTTGTTGCAGAAAGAATCTAAGAGGCTCTCAGATCAGCAACGAGAAATTTGGCACAAGATAACTGTAAGCCATGTGCAAAGTGGAGCTCTTTTGACCAGCTACCCAATTCACTTCTTCACGTGCTAAAATTTAACTAGACTTTTCAGACTGATGGATCATAAAGCCAAAAGGGACTATTTGGTTCATTCCCACTGACCTCCAGAATGAGCTAGAGACCTTTGCTGAATAAATTGCTATTCTAAGGACAAAAGCCTTTTCAGTCAGGTATCCACTGTTGCTGTTAAACTCTGATGGTGACTTGTGCCTGAGGTACCATTGACCCAGTGTTTCATAACTACCCTGTTCAAATGTCTTCCTTAGCTGAAGCCTTATACCAGCTAAAACCAGTCCCTAAACTTGTTCTGCTCCCAGGGTTACACTCAGACTGTCACCTGGCCATGTCTCTGTGGGCTGTGCTGGCCCGACAGCAACGGCAGGCACTGCTGGCTGAGCAGTGTGGGAGGCCAGATTGGCCTCTGGTGTTTGGCACCATGAAGAAATGGCTCTCTGTGCTCCAGGGGCTGCCTCACAGTCTCTGCCACACATGCCTGAGTGCCATGACAGGAGCAGTCTATGCAGAAGGTATTTTGTTTCTTCCCTCGCTCCTCTCTGCCCTTGGAAACAAGGAATTTAGTATTGTCCCTCCTGCCCTGCAGTGCCAGGGCAAAGCTGGTGCCTTTACGACATCCAGCAGTGTGGGTGGTGTTGACACAGCCTTGAATCCCTGGCTGGACCTGGCCTGGCCATGGCTCTTCTTTAGAGACCATCTGCTGTCTGTACTCAGCAGCAAAACTGTGCCCATGTGCAGGAGCCAAGGAAACAGAGCTCCCATTAAATACCTGTGTGGGGACACTGTGGTCTGGGTGGAGCCCAGGAAGGTTGCTGGCCATTGTAACTGTGTCTTAGGATATCTGTGACACCTTTAATTAGTCAGCAACTTACACAGTTGTGTTCCCAAATAGGGAATGTAAGTCTACTTTGTCAGTGAGACTGTCAGCTAAATTTGACTGGATACCTGAGGCATACAATGGTACAAAATGATTCCATGTAACAGACCGGCTGCTGGTGGACACACTTGCCATAGGTGCCAAAAGCGTGGACTAGCTGTTAATACAAACACCCAAAAGCTCACCTCCTCCATCTCCAAACCCATCTCCAGTAAAGCCCTCTGGTACTTTCCCAACTGGGGAATGTTTTGAGTCACTAACCCATAACACTCCAGTCTCTCACATACACGGCTAGCAGTGTGGGCATTTGGAAATCAAATAATGTACACTTCAAGTAGTATAAGAAGCACACTGAGAGCTCCATTTCTGTTTCGCCAAAATCAAAATTGAGACTGTGTTCCCTATGCCTTGATTCTGTCTTTAGAAGTAATCATCCTCATAATTAATTCTAAAGGGGCTTAATCTTTAGGCAGAAACAATCTGTAAAAACTGAACGATCTCCAAAAACGAGAACAAGGAAAAACATTCTCAGGTAAAATGAAATAGAGTACTTCTGGTTTGGGTTGTTTGTTTGTTTCTGTTCTGTTTAACATAAGAAGTGAGTAATAACATAGAGTTATCTACTTTGCAGGCTTGTATATATCTGTACTTTCAGAAGTTTTAACATTCAGACTTAAAATGGCCATGGTTAAAAGATCTGTGTCTATACTGGAACCTGATTAGCATTTACGCCCTGCAGCTGATGATGAGAAGACTCAGCTGTTACCTAAAGTTCCATGGGAGTCATGATGACCATTTTCTTGGGTTGATAATATATGAATAACCTTAGACTAATACTAATTAACTTTCTACAGTTTCTGCTGTAAATTATTTTCTGAGCCACTTAGGATTGCTCTCAGCCAATTGCATACAAGGCAAAAGGTTAATTGTTTGTGAAAGACAAAGAAAAGGGCACCTCTGTGACTCCCAGTAGAAATTAAGAAAATAATGAAGACTTTCCATGGGAATTCATTTACTTCACGTGATGTACCAACTGCAAAACTTGTACCATATTCAAATATATACTTTCAAGAGCAGTGTTTGACTGCTCAGAGTGTACATTTATATAAAATAATGGCATGAATTTCTGCTTTGTTCAGAAGCCTGGCTAGAAATTGTTGCGATAATTTAAATCTGTAATTTTTGAGGAATTATATCATGGATACACACAAAATGCATGTATTTCCTATGCTGATTGAGGCCCTACAGACAGCAGGAAAATGTACTTATATACATGGCAGCCTCTATCAAATAGGGTTTGCGTAATTATTGTGGCATGAAATATTTAAGTGGCATATAATTCCAAAAGGGATGTGAATTTCCAGTTGCACCCAACACATGGCAGAAGGTACTGCATGTGATGCCACAGGATGTAGAAATTACTTGTATCTGATTTTTAATGCAGACTTCATGAAACCTTTTCATTTATTTTAAGGCATTTGTAATACATTGTCTCTTCTGTTTCTGACTTCCTTTATGAAAAAAATTATTTACAGGAGTGTTGGCTGAAGAACTCTGAAAATCAACTAAAAATTATTTGAAAAATTGTGTAAGAAAGATTTGAAATTAAAGGCATAATTGGGACTTTAACAAGAAAATATTTCTTCGTTCTTCACCCAAGTTACTTTTCTTCTGCTCAAGGAACTGTTGTTTCCTTCTCCAGCATGTTAGTGTTTAGGATTATACTTCCTCCTCTATTTGGCCATCTAGAGTTAATTGTGTAAATAGAGCTGGGATCTAAATAGAGCTTTGATGAATCTTATGTGTAAAGAGTTCACATGTGAAGAAAAAGACATGTTTTTGTAGTTCAGGATTTTAGATACCTGTGGAATTTTGTTAATTGTGTGTACTTATACATACTATTCTGTAAAAAAAAATGTCTGAAACATAATAAAAACCACAAAAAATAATTTGGAACTTGTATGGGGTAGGGAAATAAAAAGAAAATTAGCATGAGGGAAACCTGATGGTTAAAGTAAGGTAGAAGAAAAAAAACTATGCTTTGGTGGTAAAAAATATGCTGATGGTTTCATTTTGCATAGCTGAAATGCTTGGGCAGGTTAAAACCTGGGCTTTAGGTAGCTTTTAAGGTGCACTGTACATTTATCTTGTATAACTTAACACTACTTTGATTTCTTAGTCATCAGTGTTTAATCATGTCCTGGGTGAAATGTCAGCTTCAATGAATTCAGTGGGTGTTTTCTCATTCTGTTAAGTACAGGCCAGACTTCATTCTTGTACATGTTTATTTCTTTACTAGTGCTGGTTAACCATGAGAAGGAAGCAGTTTATAATGGAAAACTCATCTTGTTTTCTCCATAATTACTATTTCCAGCTGTTGCTGGTTCTCTAAATTGGGAGTCTTTACATTTCCTTGTAGGATAGGTCAGAAGTTCCTCCCCTTACCTATAGTGCTACAATCAGCAACATCCATGGCCAGCAGAAGTTCATTGCCTTGAAAGCTTCTCAGTAAGTGAGTAACTTTTGAGTAGTTGTTGTTATCACTGTTGTGCAGATAAAGAAAATTCAGTATAAAGCAACCTATTCTATTAAAAAACAAAACCCATGCAGAACTTTTAAACAGTTCTCCCACGGCTGGAAAGGAAAAATAAATCCTTGTTCAAGTAGAGGCAGCAGAGAGAAGCTTTAAACACAATTATTTCTATTGAAAATTTGGCAAAGAATCATGTCATACCTGTTTGAACTGACAAACAAAAATGGGCAAAGTTTCATTTGAAAAACTGATTTAAAGTAATTCTGGAGAATCAAATAGAGAAAACCTTTAGGGTAGTGCAGGTGTCTGATTTCCTGGCTGTAACCTATACAAGAACTAGTCTGAAAGAAGTTTCACACCTTTAGGTGTACTGTCATCTTTTTCTTCTATTTGAAGCTCAATAAATGAAAGTTTTAGTTCTAGAGGTTTTGAAGCATAGTTCTGATGATATGGGAGAGCATAATCATTGCTGAGAGCTGAATATCAACACTGAATATTTAGAATGAAAAAAAGACACTAAGAAATAGTCTCTTCTCATGGAAGTGATAGTTGGGAAATGATACCCTGAAGAGGGGGTTACTTTACAGTTGGGATCTGTGGAATCATATTGTAAAGACAGCAGTGTTTAGAGGATTGGTTTTGCTCCCATGTAAATAGAAAGGAAATTAAATTGTTGTTACAGTGAATAGTTATGATTGCAGAACAATTCTTTTGTAGTTCAAGTTGCATGCAGGAGACAAATTACAAAATAGATGGTGATTTCTTTTTACAGTTGAGACTGGCTACAGATTTTCTCACAGCTTCTGTTGAAGGGTTCAGGTTACACAAAAACAATGAATTTGGCAAGCTGACAGTACTTGGCCTTGTTTTGGCAAATGGTTTCAGTCATACAGTTGTTTTCCTGCCTTCTGCAGACAGGTCTGGCTCACATAATACTGTTTTAAATTTGGGGTGTGAAAAATACTAAGCTTTAGAGTAGAATAGAAACTATGTGATGAGTATTCTGATTTTTGGCATGTAAGTAGACACTTTTTGGCAGTGTCTGTAATTAAAGGACTAAGGTTCACATAAACAGAGAGAAAAGAGATGTATAGAAATTTACAAACCTGAGTGTGCAGCAATTCCTACAGTGAAGATAACTTCAGCAGAAATTGGAATGATAAAAATCATAAATAATTACAGTATTCAACTGTTAGGAGTCTAAAAGATTAAACAAACACATTAGTAAGAACCTTTATTTAATTTTGCTTTTTAAAATTTTTCTTCTTGACAAATTGATGACATTAAAGCTTTCAGCACTTTGTTTCATATTTAGCTCATGAAATTCCAACTAGATCAGAAACATGAATTTAAAAGTTCTGCTTTCTTTTAAAATTTTAAAAATGTTCTGGCTTGAGTTGTTAGGATGCTTGGAGAAGGTGATTTTTCATGGCCTATTTAGATACTATTTTGTTGGTTTTTTTTTTTACAATTACTATTAAGCCATTGTTTCTTTTTTCAAAGAAAAAATTAGATTTAGAGAAGTCTGTGTAGGTGTTCAGTCTTGAAGACTGTCCTTTTCTGTATTTTCACAGGTTAATTTCTATTGTAAGTTTCCTTTTTATGAAGAATTATAATGCTAATGAGCAATATGTTGTAATTCTTCTATAACAAAGAATAATAACTATTTCTTATTATGACAGTGTAAAAGTATTAATCAAATAATACCATTTAAAAGTATCATAACTTCTATTTATAAATGCAGATTGAATAAAACATCAATAAAATTGTCAGGAAAAAGAACAAAGAAGACATAATAACATTCTTCATTGCATTAGATTAATCTGCTTTCAACAAAATTTGTATTTTAGACTCAGTTTATGTTTAGACAGGGAATATTTTAAGCTGGAAATGTTATATTTTTGTGTATTCTGCTTTTTTACATATGCCAGTTTATTAGGAACACAGCTTTCTTTTTATTAAGACTTTTTAACACAAAGGAAGATGGTTTTGTAAAAATACATCTGCATTAAGATACACTTAAAGTTGGCTTTCACAACTTAAAAGAAACAGGGCCTTTGTTTTCATCTGCTCCTCAGTTTAAGATTCTACAAATGTTTGGAAAGTCTTTCTGGTTTAGGGGCTGATGAATCCCTCTACCAAACATAATTTGAAATTTCTGTTTGTTGTAGAATATACTTCACTTTATTCTTAGCAGAATTTCTTCTTTTATCTGTATTTTGTTTAACAAAGAGAAGGGAGGATGTCCAGGTGCTCAGTTCTCCTAACCAGTTTGCAGTTACAGCGTTACAATCATGGGTACAGCTGGGCCAGTGCAGTGCATTGTGTTTCTATGAAGAGCACGAATCTTAGGCAAATCTGGTGGCTTGAAGGCTTACAAACAACAGTAATTCTAAAGGTGATTTCTGTTGGTGTACAGTGACATTTGTGTTCATGCTTGAGAATACATGCACAGCACGAGAGGCTCTCAATGCCATGGTGCTCTGTGTCAGGCTGAAGTGGTTCTAGCGAGGCAGAAGGAGGGGAGGGGACAGGGACATGGTCTGTGTGTTCAGGTAAATGTGCAATAAATACACCACTGAGTGCCTCAGAAGGGCTGACCCTCTGCAAGCTTCTGGGCAAGGGCTGGCCTAGGAGATGAGGGGAAGGCATGTGGTAACAGTGACACACTGCAGCTATTTGGCTAAAAGACTCACTCCACTGGAAGCTTCCAGACGTATCAGAGCTGTGATCACTTCAGGTGGATAAGGAGATGAACTTCCCAATTATAGAACTCTGAGTGAATTCTCTAAAGAAACCCTTCAACAGCTGGCTCAGCTGCTCCTATGCACTTGCGTAAAATGTTAAGTTTCAAGCAAACAAAAAGCATTTCAGGAAATGTTTCTGGAGGTGTTTATACAGAAATCCAACAAAGGTTTCAACAAAGACTTATGGTCTAATGGATCAATTTCTTTAGTCACTTTCCTCTGATCCACTGTAAATGTGATATTAGAATTAAAATTATAATTCTATTAGAATTAATTTGAGCATTAGAACACTGTATTTGGAAGCATTATAAAGTTTGTTTGTCAGATTAAAGGAAATGAGATAGGCAATTTTGCACAAAATTCTCATTTAAGTAATGGATTTTGTCAACTTCTGGAAATGTTTAAATATTTCTTGTAAATTTTTTAGTCCAAATCTCTTTCCTGTTTGGAGGTTAAGCAGGATTTTACAGAGCCTGGATGGATTAGTTAATATGTGCACTGGTACAACTTGCATGCCCTGTTATTAATAAAAGTATGGTTTTATGGGGGAAGAGCAATCCATTATTGTTGTAAAGAGAATATTTAATATGGCATACACACACTATTATTCCTTTCACGAGCAGCTAGGAGAGACTTGGTGCATCTGGGAAGTTGTATGACATGATTTATGCATGCTTGTTCCTGAAATGCTTGGGCAATAATAAATATAATGTATTTGTCTGTAACTTTGAATACTCAAATAATGCTTATTCATAAACAGAAATTTTATTCTAAAAGTAAAAGCACACACAAAATGATATCAGCAGGTATTCTCAATATTTGGAAATATTGTATGGGAAAAGTAGTTACAAGGAATCTCCTTTGCAGTTAGATCTATTGCTATAAATTGGTTTGTGGTACAGTGAAGACTACTCCTTTTCTCCACACATGACAAATTCTATATTCTTGGTAAATATTTCGTATTAAAAATCTGTATATACTTCTACCATCAGCTGAAGGAGATGGAACATTTCTAAACATCTCATTTTTGAAATTTACAGATACAAAAATCTATATTGTTCATAGCTACTAAAGATTAAGCTTTCTCCCTAGAAATGGCAAATATAATGGCAGGAATCCCTTGTTCATGGACAGATGTGTCTGAGTTTACTCTGTTAGTGTTTTTACTATTTTTCCTGTAATACCAGGGTAGCAGAGTGTTACTGACTTTATTAGTTTCAAAGCAGTGCAGTTTGCCAGTGAACATGCTGAGAAAATCACAGCTTTGATGATGAAAGCTGGAAAGACAAATGTTGCAATTTTCAGTAACACGTTTGTGGTTTGTATGTGGCTAGAGATTTTCACACATTACAGTTTTTGTAAGTGTTTCACATGTACCTCTGACATATTTTTGTTAGTGTTCCATAGTCTAAGCTTAATATAAGCAGGATAATCCTAAACAGTCATGGTTGTGTCTCTACATGTAAGAACATAGCTACATAGAATATTTCATTTTTTGCCTATCATTGAATATTCTGTATATAGTATATCATTCTGTACCACACTATATTAAATTATCTGCAAAATATGATTCTTGACTTTCTTTTGTATAATCCCATGGCTCTTCTATAAAAAGTTAGAACAGTAAGGTTGGCAATGTAACTGTTATAATACTTCACAGTCCCCCATCAACCTAATATCTAATGGGTTAAAACATATTTGAATTCAGAACCATATTTGAGCATCCTTACTGCTGGGGGGCCTCTTGCTTTCATGAGGTTGCATTTCTAATGGCAGAAATCAGTTGTCATCTAATTTTAGGCTATAGTCAAAATAAAGCTGAATGTTAGATTTTTATTTCTGACTTGTAAAGAACAAACGATAGGAATGAGCTTTGATCTGCAGACTGGAATTCTTACATGTCTCTGTTGCAAGATCTCTGCAATTCACAATACATTTCTCTCACCTACACATTTTCTTTCTTTAATTTATCTGTGTTTACAGGCTGTTACGAGGCAGCAAGCAAGAGCAGTTCTGACATATGCATTAGGGCTTCTGCTGCTTTGATGTGTTAGGGAACTGCTTATTTGCTGCAAGACTGGGTTGTTGGTTGGTTGGCCACAACCAGAGAGGCCTAACAAGTACGGTTTCTAGAGCACACCCGCAGGAGGAAGTTCATTGTACTAAACAGACCTGGAAAATTCTAAAGGCCAGGGATAAGAGTCTATTTGTACCCGGGAAAGAGGCCGAGATAAAAATGGCATGTGAGCCAAAACCCATTTCTTTCTGGCTGACCAAACGCAGGAAAAAAAAGTAATTGAAACAGTTTCCAAACAGTTTGCTCCTCAGGCCAGTCTACATCCTTGCTACTTGATCACCAGTTACCACCCCTACCACCATCTCTACCTTGTTCTTGTAACTGAGATAAGCAGTTGATAGTGTAGGTCTACAATGTATATGAGTACACTTGACTTAAAACTACTTTTAAACACATATTTATAATTTAATAAATTTCATCTGATTTTTATATATTTAGATGTAAGATGCATTTATTTTTTTGCTCATGTACACAACGACTCCTTTCATCTGTATTATTCACTCAGAGCAGTTACTGCAATGAAAGTCACTATGGATAGAGAAGTTTAGGCTTACACAGGGCTTAAATGTAGTTGTATGTGTTAAATTCCATGCCATAAAAGCCATTCCTTCCCACCTCTGAAACAGGAGTAAAAAGGGAATTGGATTTTGTCGTGACATTTTTGCTTTGTTTTTTTCCCCCTGTAATTAGTAATATATTCACTGACAATGTCAAATATGATTTATAAACAAACCTGAACTTTCCAAGAATTTTTCTTACTATCTCTTTTATGATTTTTCACATAAAAACAAACAATGTACACAGGCCAATGAAGAAATATTTGGCTCACCCAAGCTGGATTGGAATCTACTGGTGGCATTGTTTAACAAAAGTATTCAGGAACATGAGCAATTGGGAGATTTTATTTTCAAGTTCAAGATACATGAAGCAATCCTCTTTGTGCACTTTGTCTGATTCATTTTATGCTGGAGAGCATATTTTCCCTGTATTAAAGTAGAAACTGCTTATCTCAGTAGTGAGCAAAGTCTGTGCCTCAAATACAGACGAATAAGTAAACTGACTTCTGAAGAATGCTTCCCTGTGCTCATAGCAAAGCTGAGTTCTTGGAGGAACACAGTCAGTCAGACGAAGCTTGTGAAGGGTAGTGTTGTAAAACCATTTTTCCCTACTCATTTACAGTGCAGATGGTAGAAGCATTTATTCTACACAGAATGTATTGTTAGAATAGTCTAGACAAGCTATGATCAAGGGACCACAAATGGAAACAATTTGGTGTTGAAAACTTTTTATCTGATTACAGGGATAACAACTTGAATATCAACCTGGCAATTTTGTATGATTAGAAAAGTGATGTTCGTGTTGATTTCTCATCGTGTTTCCAAATAGAAACAGATTTCTGCCACGTATCACAGACCATTTTTTTCACAGATGACTCTGCATCTCAGTTTCAATCAACAGTTTCAGCTATTCCACACATGGAGCTATTCTGTTGTTTTGACAGGCAAAGACACACCAAAATCCTGTATTAGTCACTTTTCCACACAACTGAGTCTATATGAAGACCTTGGAAAAATGAAACCCGAAAATAATATTAATTTTTTTAAGGTCTTCATTTACATCAAATCTGACATTTATGCAAAAATAGACTCCTTAGCAAGGATCTTCATGTTGAAGTAAATATGTATATTTATTTGAATGCCTAACTAATTTTGAATCCTGAATTTCCAAGTCGTGCAAGTTAATTTAAGGTTAGAGGGTACTCAATCCCTCTGCTTCTGCTTTTCTTATGCCCATAAATTTGTTGCTCACCAGTATGTAACATTGCCCATTTTGGCCACTGCCTGAACTTGTCTTTCAAATGAATCAATCACTCGTGTCCTCTTGTTTCAGCTATGTTCACGTCCAAAGCTTGTTACTCTCATCCTCTCAATTTTTCTCTCCTGATAGAAGGAAGCTGTTTGATTTTGTGTGTGTGTAAATCTATGATGTTCCAGGCTCTGTCTAAACACTGCTTTCTGCTTAGGGTCATTTTGTCTACGACCTTGTCATAATGCCATGGAAGCCAGGAGGACTCACTCAGTAATTTAGTGCAATAGAGCACAAAGCCATTTCATTTTATCCACTTATTTTAAACCTCATAATTTGAACTAATCGATTTCTGTGTTTTGAAAACTAAATTGTTCTATACTCATGATTGAAAAAAGCATTAATTGCAGGAATAATGTTGGATCTGAATTGCACATGTCATCAAGAATGAGGCTGCTATTTGAACATTTGTCTGCTAACTCTGGTCATTCAAAATGCATTTGATTTCTGAAATGCTGACAAAGGATTGTAGACAATATACAGTAAAGGGAAAAATTTATCACTAAAATTAAGTTGTAAAGCAGAGGGCTGATTTTTAGATACCACTGACAGTCTTTGGGAGATTATGATTACAGCATGGAGAGTCATTCGCATTTTTTAATGCAGCTCCTTTGTCTAATCATAGTTCATCAAAGACAACAAAGTTGGTGAAGGATCTGGAGCAGATGAAGGAATTGGGGGTGTTTAACCTGGCAAAGAGGAGGCTCGGGGAAGATCTTCTTGCCCTCTGCAACTACCTGAAAAGAGGTTGTAGCGAGGTGGGAATCAGTGTCTTTCCCCAATTACCAGAGATAGGACAAGAGGAAATGACTTCAAGTTGTGCCAGGGCAAATTTAGATTGGATGTTAGAAAAGATTTCTTCACCAAAAGGATTGTCAAGCATTTGAATAGTATGCCCAGGGAAGTGGTTAAGTCACCATCCGTAGAGGGGATTGTATTTAAAATACATGTAGATATGGCACTTAGAGCAATGGTTTACTGTTGGATGTTGGACTTGGCAGTGCTGGGTTAACTGCTGGATTCATGATTAGAGGCCTTTTCCAACCTAAATGATTCTGTGCTTCTATGATTCTACATATTTGGAGCTAGGTGGTACAATTTTAGGCTCCTATGGCTATCTCCCTCAAAACTAGTGGCATGAAGAGGCCAACACACTTCTTTTTGATACAGAAAGGTCATTGTGTCTTTTCCATCAAACTATAATAGAAAGCTGATCTCCTGCCTTCTGCCAGTGAGAATTATCAGATTTACAATGTTTCAAAAGCTTGGCTTTCTTTGTGAGAAAGAGTAAATTGGAAAGGAGGTGACCAGTTTATTTCTTCCACAATTATAAATCTTAAGTCTATAAAGGTATGTTGTCCAGTTTGAGTTCTTGTACCATGACCTTTTTTTTGGTAGTGCTAATAAAGGGCTGCGTGGATTGATATTAAGATTGGTGAGGGCTAAGGCCTAGCACAAGATCTAAGAAGTAAGAACAACGCTTAGAATGGCACTTTAACACTACAGTGATCTTGCCTAGTTAAAAATATTGCCAGCAGAATCATTTAAGGATGAAAAGAATCCTCTGCTCACAGTTTGAGAGACTTTGATCAAAGAAAGCGAAAGCTGAGTGTGGTCTCTCGATCCAGAATGGAGAAATCATCATTCAGTAATAACCCTGTGTAAATATGGGAAGTTGTTTGAGAAACAAATATGGTGAGTTGTTTGAGTTGTTGCTAAGAAATTGTTTCTAAATTCTTTAACCATGGCAAATGGGAGCAAATAATCTTCAAGATCCACCTTGTCCTTGAAGTGTGTACTTAGCTTGTATCACCTGTCTGTGTAGCCACTTAGAAACCACTGCTGGAATGCTTTCAGTATGAAGGTGAAAGAGAACATTTCTTTGTTTCAGATGTTTGCTAATCCTTATGCAAGGATAGATGGAAACCAGCTTGTAGACTACTACCATGCCTTTCAACATTTTCTTAGAATTTTGTACATATTTGTTATTAATTCCAGTCTTTCAGTTTTGTGTATTTACTTCCTAACAATATATTTCTTCTTTTCATGGTCACTTATGCCTACTTGAAAGCAAGTTCCCTTTTGCATAAGAATGGGAATGTCTATATGGGAGTGACTGTCAGACTGTTAGGCTGGGCTTTTATTATTCATCCTTTATTTTGTTCCACCCACTGCTTTTAAAAACTCTTTGAATGGTGACTAAGAAAAGGAACAACTTGTCAGTACCTTTAAGTTAGACATGTGGAACTCAGCCTCTTTATTGAAAAAAGCCCAAAGAGATGGGTGTGTGTGTGCAAAATGAGAATGGCTAAAAAGCATTCCTAAGTTTAAATTCACAAGATTATTTTAATAGGAAAAAAATTCAGTCTCTTTTTCCTTGAATTTTTTAATGTCTTGGAAATAATTACACAGCTTTTGGCTGCCTATGTTGAATCGAGAGTGAAGTGAAAACCATGTATTCTTTTCCCATCTTCTGAAAAATGATAATTTTACCATTGTTAGAATCAATCTTCTTTCAAAGATATAATGACATGTTTTCATCTTATCTATCCTTAAAACATTAAATCTTTTATATGAATTGGTTGACAATTTTTGAAGGATAACCTTTTCAACATCATAAAATAAATGGAAGTGGTGAAGGATTTAGATTCAAAATGCTTTACCAGTGCACTAATAATTTGATGAGTACTGCTATCATTTTTCTAAAATGGCATTAGATTAAATCTTATTCATCCAGCAAATTCTTTTGAAGAGTCTCACCTTTAGAAGCTGATGACACAAACCAGCTTGAAAATGTGATTGTGGTATTTGAAATGCCCTGTCACTAGAGTACATTTATTTATGATTTATAAAGAATATTTTGTGTGTTTCTTTACAAGTTTTGTTACCTTAGTATCAATATTTTAAAGTTCAACTTACAAGGACATGCGTAGTTACTGCTCCATAGTAAGATCTTGTTTCTGGTAACTTAGCACATTTTTCTCCAGGCATTCATGTCAGCAGCACACAACCATGATGTGAAAGGAAATTGCTTCCAACGCCTCTAAAATTGCTTGCTTGGCTTGAATTAATCTTAATCGAATTTCTGTCTGAGATGTTTAAAAGCTTACAGAATCTCATCCTTTGAGCACAGCTTTGCTAATTTGATTCTACATTCTAAAGTGACAAGAAATTTTGAGACCTGCAGGGCTGCTATTGCTGATAATGTTTCTATGCAGGTGGCATGAACCACACTGTTCATTAATGTGACATACCTTTATAATGAATGTCCTCAAATAATAGTAGGGAAAACAATGAACTTGCATCCCTATTTAACTGTGTTGTCCCTCTGTCTAAAGTACCAAATGTACATTCAGCCTTGAGAAAGAAAAACTAAGAAAAATATGGTGTATTATATTTCAGATACTTAAATTGGGAAGAAAGCCAATTTATTAACCTTAAAAATGTGATTATTTTTTAAATCCAAACCCTAGAATGTTACCACGGTAGAGAAAAAAACAGAAGGGGCAAAGATGTAGCCAAAATTTCCTAAAGATCACTTGCTGACATCATTAGAGTCAGTCTTCAGTAGAGTTATTCTAGAGTTTCTAGTCCTACTGGCCACAATGTGACTGCTACCCTTAAACTTACTTGTAAACAGGAAGGATGAGTCAGATGATCACACTGAAATACAATGGTAATTTCAGTTTTATGGATTGCTCTGGATGCCAGCATGTGGTGGATGGCTCCAAAACCAGAGTACAAAGTAAATCTTATCTTGGAATCCCTGCCTCATTGCAGGTCGCCTTTTGCTCAGCGTAGTGGGGGTTCCAGGCTGGTCTAGTGTCTTCTCTGAAGGAAATCGAGCACCATTTTTAGAGCAGTTACCTTGTGATGCCTCTAGAAGTGGTTTTGGCTCAAGTGGCTGACAGGAACAGGAGCTGAAAGATTCTTCTTTGCCAAATTCTGAGCTGTGCACCTGCTGAGACCATGTGGTTCTTTGTCTGCTTGTGCTCCTCAAACACCAGCCACCGTTGCCTCTTTGGAGGCAATGACAGCAGGCCAGGGGTCACCCCCTGGGGGACACCTGGGGGCCTGGCAGGACACTTCCATTCCCGCTGCAATGAGATAAGCCATCCATGTTCTTCCAGTAGCTGCATTTTATTGCACTTTTCTCTGCATGCTCTCAGCTTTCTACTTTTGTTACTCACTCTGCAGGTCCTGTAGCATGGACTGGGGAGTGAAAGGAGTGAATTTTGTTACTTCTTCATCCTCTGTGCAGATAATTAGGAGCTGTGATGAGATGTGAGAACTGCTTCCCAGTTATTTTGAAATACATAAATAAACATTTGCAACATTAAAAATTTAAATCTTATTGGCTATAATTGTAAATAGAGGAAAAATGCTTCTTTAAAACCATTAGTAATCTCTCTAAAGTTGAAATCTCTGTAAGCAGAAATAAGAGATATTAAAAACCCTTTTGGACTGCATGCTGCTGAAAAGTTCAGGCCAACTATTGGAATTCTACTGCTTTGTATGCAAGTTCATAAATTAAGACCTATAAATAAAAATTTCCATCCATGGTACTCAAGAACATGAAAAAAAACAGCCAGAGTAGTTATGAACTATTATTAAGTCAGACTTTTCTTTAATTTGCCAAAATTGTAGAAAATTGTCTGCACCTTGCTAAACCTTTCCACAAAGATTTGCAGGGTTGATAACTCATTTTCCAAACAAATACTGTGTTAACCCAGCAGCACTAGCTCACTTGTCTTTGAGAATTGCCTTTATTGCTTGCTATGTTGCAGTGGCTGGTTGGGCCATGACAATAGGCTTGCTTCCTGCTGTTGTGAATGAGGGCTCTGAAGCTCCTTATGTCCCTTTAAAGTTGACAGAACCAATTGTTATTATTTTTTAGAGAGATCTGGATTTTGTAATACTTTGTATTTATCTCTGAATGCTCTGTTTAGCTGTGTCTCAACTTTTTCATAAATCTAGACTTTCTTTCAACTCTCCAAAATTCAAAAAAGGGATGCTGCCAGTTTCTGTCATGCAGTGGCTTCATCCATGTCATGCATCTCCACAAGTGTTCTTTATTTTTCTTTTTTCCTTTTACTCACAGAAGTAAACTGTTCTACATCTAATGACTGCTACATCTAGTGGTCCAAGAGTACTGTCAAGAGTTGTGCAGTAAATTCTACTGACCACTGACCTGCTGAACTTGGCCTACAAGCTCATGGTAGTAAGGGTTGTCTTCCATTTACTGTAGCATTTTATGCAGGCCACTTGTCCACCATATTTTCCACGTTTCCCAGGGCTATAGTCTGCTCATTTGTATTCCCACTCTGTGTGCTAGTGGTAAAAGGAGCAGGCTCATAATCTTCACTTTACAGTTCTTCTTTTCTCCTCTTACCTTGTACTGGTACTTTCACTACCTCTATCAAAAATAGTAGGGAAGAAAACATAAAAAGCCTCTGATCAGTGCTGGCTGGAATTTTTCAGATATTATAAATGGTGCTGATCTAAAGCATGCACTGATACAAATATCAAGTGTAAGCAGTCCAACTGCACTACCGGGAAGTTTCCAGAAATCAAATTGTCTCTCTTGGGAGACAGTACAACCACAGTCTGCTCCCTGTATTAGTCATGAGATTGTCTTTAAAATGCAGTCTATCATCTAGATACAGAGTCCACAAATTACACAGTTCAGAGTAAGGTATTTGTTGTAGGAGTGCTTGAAGTTGCAGAAATGTTCAAAATACATTTTCCAGTTGGAGACTCTTCTCATGCTGTCACCCCTTCAGCCTCTGAGGGTATTTTCACACTTGCTGATAGTATTAGTGAAGTTTAAATCTGCTGTAACTTAGAATTATGCAAAAACTTGGGTTGTGACACATACTGAAGGTCACCTAGACCCACCTCAGAACAAAGCAGGGCTAAATTACAAGTCAGGTTACATTGCACAGCCACTCATCTGGTTGAGTTTAGAATATCTCCAGGAACTGGGAATTCTACAACTTTTCTTGGAAAATTTACAGCACTTAAAGATAGCTAGCTAGCTAGCTAGATGGATATTGCCTCCTGTCCTGTCACTGTGCATCTCTGAGGGGAGCTTGTTTCACTCCTACCAGCACCTCTCCTTAACATATTGGAAGGCAAAAACTGTATTCTCCTTTAGCCTTTTCTTCTTCAGACTGAAAAACCTCAGTTCCCCAAAGCTCTCCTCACTAGCCCTTTTTGATTCCTTCTGTGCATTCACTCATATCAAGAGAAGTCAGAAAAATGAAACAGAATCAGTCTGTATTTGCTTGATCTAGTATGAGAGTTATGCAACCCTGCTGTATTGGGCTTTTTTCTGATTCTGAGTGTATGTGAGGTAGAAAGCTCTAAAATGACTCATGACCTACCTGGGGATAAACTCTAGTCTTCTGGCTACTGACTGAAGTTTTCTGACACATGAGCTATGAGTCTAAGTTTTAATGTCAAGTTTTAATGCCAGGTTACCCACTCAGTGGATTTTTTTTTTAAATTTTGCAGCAGGGATTTGTCATTAAAGTTGAGCAACAAGGATGTCATTTTTACTTTTGGATATCTGGGCTGAAGTGTCTTAGAACTGCAAAGTGATGAACCTCTCGTCTTCTTCCCTGCTAGCTGTGGGCTAGCCAAAGTACTCTGTGTTTCTGCCTTTAGGAAAGAAAGGGGCATAATTTGTTGAAAGAAGAAGAGAGTAATTGTGGGACTTTCTCATAGCTGCTCTTCAAACCATAAGCAAGTTCTTTTACTATTGCTGGCTTAGTCTTATTCTACATGATTCTCCAGTTCTGCCCTGGGGAAGATTCTGAATGATTCCCTGTCTGTAATCATGATTATGATAGCTGTGCATCACTGGCCTTCATAGGGTCTAAAAATTATGTAGGGCCTGGGTACCATCCTATTATACACAGTATGTTCCCTTGAGGTTTCCTTCTCACTGTTTGTCTGAATGTTTTTCCACATTTTCCTACATTTTGGTTGGTCATAACTGTTTGACTGATGGGATACCTCAGCTGTATCAGATCTTAATGTCAGATAATGATGTATACGAGCTCTTTTCTTCATTGTGTTTACTTTAGTGTCATAGTAGTTTCACTATGTAATGGTTTGTACCTCAAAGGATTCACTATTTACACTATTTACTCCTACATGCAAGCTTCCACTTTCACCCTTGCACTCAACTAAAGTAATTGGCCAACAATTTCAGTTTTGAACTTTGTGTTTGTACTTGTTTAAATAAGATTTTTTTTCACTCTCTCACTATCCAGTAGTGGCTAAATGTATATAGTACAGAGTGTGTAGGAGAACAATACCCTAAGAGTGAATATTTCTACAATTTATAAGGCATTAGTTTAGAGGAAAAAGGTGATTTGCTGCCTTATTCCTCCCTATATGCATGTGTATATGTGTACATACAGACACACAATGTCTTACTCTTACACAGTGTCTTTGCCAAGACTGTCCTTGAGGGAGGGGAGATGAATTGACACAGGCATCATCATAGACATCATATGCCAGTGTTACTCAGAAAATTCATTAAGTATTAAAAGTTCTGTTTCACTTTAAAGTCTACAGTAATTTGATACTAATTTTTCATTATTAGACATACTTCATGTTGTCTCTTTTAGTTAAAGTACCAACTTACCTGTTTAAAACACTTTTCAGTCTTTACATAGAATTTTTTTCATATACCCAGCAAGTGCCCTATATTCATTGCTATCTTGTAAGAATGATGGGTACTTTAACATCAGATTCTACTTTATGTTAACTCAGATGACCTTGCCCTGTCTCCCTCACTTACCCTCAGATTCTTGTGTATACGGTGTAGCTTGCTCACCAGAAAATTTTCTGTTGGACCCTTGTTTTAATTCTTATTTATGTAATTTCTTGCATTCTGTTTTCTTGAAATTCAAAAGACCATGATCATGAAAAGTCATAGATTATGAATACTGAGGGGAAAATATATATTTCATTGAAATTTATACTTCTGTAATGTCAATCTTAATGGATTCCAGCTTAATAATGTCTAAAATGTATGTTAATCACCCACCAGAAGAATGGAATGAAGATAATCAGTTTAATGTAGATTTTGATTCCTTTGGAGTAAGACAAATTGTGATACACAGAACAAAAGTTTTTAGTTGGCATTCCAGTTCCCTGGCTCTAAGTCGAAACAAAACTGCTTTGAGAACACTTGGAAAAAATAGCTTAGGGAGAGTTAACTAGAAATATGAGGGGGAAACCTACTGTGCATACTGAGAAATCAGAATAAATATTTAATTTTAAAAATATGTTATTTCTGACAGCACCAAAAATCCTTTGTGAATGACAGTGGTTACTGAGGATGGATTCTGAGGGATGCTCGGATTGCCTTACTGTAGCTTTTTATGCATCATATACTTAATGCTTCTTCAGCAGAGGCAAAGATAGGCATCCCAGGAGTAACTCATCCCACCTACTTTTCAGGTGAAATGCATTTAGAGGTGCCTGTGTTATTCTGAGTGTAAAGGGAGTCAGTGGTTCATTTCAGCTGGAAGCCTTTCCCTCTGTACAGCTCACTGCAAACGTGTCACTGGCCCACAGCTGAGGGGAACTGCACTCCTGCCTGTGTAGAACCTGGAAGCTGAGGAAATGCAATTGACAATCTAATGTTAATGGAAAAACTGCTAGTGGAATTTGGGTGAAATCTTTAACATTTGTGGGCTCTTTTTCCTTTAGTTCCTGATTGCAAATTTGCTCTTTTCAGGTTATGACCAACAGTACTGTTGCCATAGCAGCAAGTTTCTGCTTTTGAAGAAAACAAAGGGCAGTGTAACACATACAAAATAAGTATAAACATTTTGGTGGAAAGAGGGTAAAAAAACCTGAAGGCCTTATAGAAATTACATTTATAGATGAAATTACGTTTTGTCATTTACTTTCTGCCAAATGCAATTATAATAGAGGGTGTGTTTTCTACAAGGGTGGAGCAAGGACCACACAGAAAAGCCTTGATTTCTTGTGTACAACACACAGCCCCATTTGTAATTCCTGAAGAAGGTTTAGCAGAGTTTAGAAGTGGAGTAAGTGTTAAAATTCAACTACTTGCTATGCTATGCCATGGCTAACTGGTGTTAATATGGCTGTTCACCTCTACCGTGCTTTCATTTTCATCCCATCTGTCTCTTGCACTAGATGACAGATACAGAGCCTTCAGTGGCTGAGCATTGGACAAGTATTAGGGAAAGGGTTTGGTGAAATGGAAGATTTATTCTTAATCTAGAAGAAGAAATCTATCTTAAAACACCTGAGTTTTATGGGAAAGGTGAGTTTGAAAAAGGACCATTCCAGTGAAGGTGAAAGATTGGAAATGGAGGACGGAATGTGTTGTGGAAAGAGAGGAGCCAGGTTGCCATAGTAAACCCTTGGAAGCTGATGATACTTGAAATTCAAGTTATAGTTAGGCAGTCACTACACCTGTTGCTGTATAGACTGTGTTAGACTGCTATGATCTATTTTATGCTTATTTGCTACTTTCCATGAATTGCTTTGATCTTAGTCTAGTAAAATTGTACTAACCAAGAAAAACCCTAAAATAAATCCTTAGAATAAATTTGATGACATTCTGTCCTCAAACTTTATAAGCCACTCAAAACATTTTGTTCTTTTGCACTGGCTACTGTTACCTGTTAGCTCACACGGCCAGAGCTGACTTCATCAGTCATACTTTGTTATCTTCTCAGGATGTGCTTACCTTTTTATTTCATAATTGATTTTACCCAAAATGAAACTTACAAAAAACCAGAAAGGAAAAAGTAGATCAGAAGAAACCTATCATTAGCAAGGGGAACTGTACTAGGAAGTGTCAGTGTGTTACTTTGCTTATTTCAATGCTCAAACTGTAACTTGGCCTATGCCCAGCTCCTACAAAACATTCAGGCACCTACATCTTAATTAGTCTCTTAAAGTTAATGAGAACAGAGTATATACAGAAATCAATCTTGATTTTGTCCCTATGCCTTGCCCTGGATGGTGAAGGTCAGGGACAACAGGTTGCCTGTTGGGTTGTGCAGAATATTTCTGTGAGGTTCTTGATGCCTTGCGTGCATTTCCCACTCAGGCTTCCCCTGCAACGTCCTGTGGATGTACAGCTGGCAGAGAATAAAGGCAACTGAACTTCCACTGGATCAGTGACACTTCCTTCAGACTGTCTTCCAGAGTCTGCTTGATATTGTATGTTTGAGGCCAGCTCTTTAAAATCCCTTTTCTTAACTTCATGGTCTGCGTTTTGGCACGGTAAAGCTTTGGCAATCACTGTTCTGTTATTGAAAGGCATTTCCTCGTTTGTTTTCATAGGTCAAAAGCATTTCTTTGGGTTAAAAGTAATGAATAAGGAGATTTGTGTATGTAAGTATTCTTCAGTGTGCAGCGTGTTGATTTCGTGATCTGTGTGCTTAATTGTCTGCCAGACACAGAGATGCCACCTCAGATATACCTGGTTGCTTTGTTTATGTGTGTGGATCTTCTTCTAGAGAAATGTTCATTTTAGCCAACTGCAAGCTCTATTTGGATGTCTTGGTCTTCATTTTTGATGACTTTTATTTTCTCATCAATAAATAGATTTCTGAAACTTGCACAAATTTAACAACTTCTCCCCAAATTTCCATATATTCCTGAGATGACTTTATTCAAGTTAGTGCTTCAGAAGCTCTGGCAGGATTTTGCAAATAATGAAGCTAACTAGTAAAGGGTTTTTGACTGGATTTGAACAAATATTATAAAACAAAATGTGTCTGTATAATTTCTTTTGAACAAATGTATTATTTCAGTCACAAGGAGTTCAAGGATTTGTGTATTTTATTTGGTTTTGTTTATTTATTTTTGTTTTTCTTGGGTGATTTTGTTTGGTTTGGTGTTATTACTTGGTTTTTCCTTTGTTGGGGGCTTTTATGATGTGGTGCTGGGTTTTGGAGAGGGAGATTTTCACTGGTAAGAATGACAGGAGAATTAAGGCTGCCTAAAAAAAAACTTATCAGTACCTTATCAGGTATTCGCCCACCATTTTTGATGTTAATTCTACCTCTCAGTCATGTTCATTTTTAACTGTAAGAAACATATGGTTTCTAATTTCCCACCCCGTATTTGTGAGTCATTAATGTGCAGGAACTTGGAGAAGGTGTGGATGAATGCCACAGCTAAATAGTGTTTCACAGTCTACTTCTGCTCCTCTATCACCTCATGGTGCTTTCTTTCATGAAATGACAATAATTCTATGATTTTTTCGGACACAACAAACTTTGTATCTTGTAAAATTTATTCTGCTACTCAGCAGGAATCTTCACAAGTTCTCTTCAGCTGAAGCACTGATTTAGGTGCATTTGTGCAGTTCTATAAAATGCTTTCTCACCATCTTGTGGTTTAATATCATTAATTTTTCCTACACTACTAAATTAGCATTCATTTAGAAAACCCAAGAAATTATGTAAATAAATGTGTGTAAATATAACAACATCAAAAAAAATCTTTGTGTTAGGAGGTTGTTTTTTTTCCTGAAACCTCTATGAAAAGTAGGCAAAAGGAAAGACCAGCCTTTCCTGCTGTAATTTGCAGAGAACTGTGTGGGTAACTGTTCTACTTATGTTTTAAAACCTATCATTTTCTCCACCAGTGCCAATCAGAAATCAAAGTGACTAAATTACACTTAAAGTCAGTTCAATAAAGCACAAAAGTGAGGACTAAATAGAAGATAAATGGTCAATAACCTAAGATGAAAGTGCATAATGTATCATGTACCTTTCAAAAGGAACTGTGGTAATTTTTTTAACAGCTAATAACTTTTTTCTTATAAACTGCAAGAAATAAGAACACCAGCAAACAAACAAACAAAACCCAAATATTTTAAAAACATTTGCAGAATATTTATTATTCTAAGCTAGAAATATTTCTCTGAAATGACTTTAAATTAGTTATATAAGTCACCAAAATCACAATAGAAACACACTAAATAAATCCAGTATTATTAGGATATAAATGGTGCATTTCTCATCTTGTGGATGTATGAAATATATTCTGAAGCTATTTTGTATCTTCTAAAATAATAGACTGTTTATCTTCTTTGCTCTAGCATAAAATCTTGAATAATTTCTGAAAACCTGAACTCTATATAGCTCTAACAACCTTGATGTTTGTAAGGTGGAGAATATAATATCCCTCTCTCGTGATTTTCCACTTTACATTGCTGCAAAGCTTGAAATTATTGGTTTCCAGTTCAGAGCCAACACCTGCAGATGGGGCTGAATCTTGGTGAGGTTATTTCCCTTCACAGGCTTCTTAAGTCAGCAATTCCATAGACATTCAGGAGCAAAAAACTCATTTAAAGGTGTAATTAGTCAAATTATATCCAAGTGCCTAACTCTCAGTAATTTGTGAATTGATAATACAATATTTTTTGAGAATGAGTCTGTGCTCATAAAGAGGTATGTCAGTTTCTCTGAGAGTAACTTTATGTATTGGAAAGTCCTACATTTTCAGATAAATAAGTAAGAAAAATAATCTTAAAAATACCTAATTTCAATCTATCCAGGAAATAATCCATAAATGGGAAAATTATTCAAGTGGATAAAGGAAGCTAATGCACATTTAAATAATAAAAAGATTTTTAACAGCACTACATTTACCTGATGTATTGTGCAAATTGTTGCATCTAGTGCAGGCAGTTCTAAACTTCTAGAGGGACCTGGACCTAAACTTCTGCTTGGGACCTCAGAAGATCAGAACAATCCTTCAGAACCACAACTAATTTCTAATTTTTTTCTTTTTTTAATGAAGAAACACCTTTTCTAACTTAGAGTGCTCAGAAAATGCTGTTAATGATGCTTTACTAAATTTTCCTGACAGAAACAATAGCCATCTAAAGGGATGTGAACTGCATGAGCTTTCACTATTTATTTTATTCATTCACTCATTTATTTTAAGATACCTATTTGACTACTCTAGAAAAACAGTCATAGCCTGAGAGAACAGTTTGCATCTGTTTTTTCCTGTTGTTCTATTCATGGTTACATTAGATATTTCTGAGCTTACTGAGTGTTTTCTTTCCTGTTCTACCACAACGTCAAAGTGTTTTTTGTGGTGTGTGGTTTCTTTTTTAATAGTGCTTTCCTTCTTTAGCAGATACCCCTGTCTTGTCTTTTATTTGGCCTGGACACAGACTACTTGAGTGAAAATCAGTTTTGATGGTGGTGCAGGAGACTTATGTGGCTAAAAGCAAGATGTAATTCATCAAATGTCCCAACTAATCTGTTTCTAGATTTTATATTCCTATGTTTTACTCTTTCATTCAATATTACTTTTAACATGCTTGGATAAAAGCAATTTAATGCTGTTTTTAATTCTTTAAAATGTTGTTGCATGGTTCACTCACGCCGGCAATCTACATAGTTAGGGTAGCTTCCTTCAAGTGTAGTGTCTGAATGTATTTATTTCTAAGACTTTTTTTGTGCTTTGGCTTTGAGTAATCACCTCAATCATACTGTGCCTTTGCTGAATGTTTTTTGAGTAGATTTTAATAATTCATAATTTCAACATCCTTAATGAGAAGTATGTTTTAATAGAGGTATGCTGGTATGGAAGATTTATTTGTATTTTTTCCTCTTCATATTTTATTATATTCTGTGTGCTACTATATTTAAAGACATTTTACATCTGTAAATGTATGTATACCATTGCATGTTATTTAGGGTTTTTTTATTTTGCATTGTACAGGTACTAAATAATTATTTCCCTACACCACAAAAAAATTAATTTCATACTTCATGTGAAATTAGGCAATGCACAATTCTTTTGCAAAATAGCTTTATTTCCTCGTTAACATGAACGGTCCCCAGACACTGATTGCCCAGTCAAGGTAACTGAGGCAAAATTTATTTATGACTGTAATAAATTTTGTAAAAGTACTCCTTTTTCTCTATTAAGTATTCTTTTATTGTAATTTATATGATTGGCTGTGGTCTGGTAGAATATCTGTTCACCAAATAAGAGCAGTAGAGTTGAACATGTTTTGGACACTGATTGGGTGGTAACTTTGAATGTTTACAGTGTATTTTGGCTCACTTACATGCTGCTTTTTTGCTCCATGAATATTTCTATATTTTTAACAGGCAACTAAGATCAAATAGCACATTCTGTATGCTTATTTACAACCCTTGCCTCCAACGTACATCACAAAAAGCAAATGCTAAAGTGTGTATTCACACTGTATAACTTCAGGCCTGTCAATGTAATACCTGGGTTAAGAGCTGCTCTGAAAGTTGTCAGATTAGATGGCAAAGCAGAAGGGTGCCTAATTGTATTCTGGGCATTTTATTGGAACTATTAAAAATTTATACTAAGCACAGAAGAGAAGGAAATGCAGTGCTTATACAATGAACTTGAAGAAAAATATTCAGTAAACTGCTAAAACATTCAGGTTGTTAGTGAATTTAACAACCTGGATCAAAACCCTTTCTCTGCAATGTGTGAAGTGCTCACTGCATTTCAGACTGCTTATAAGCTTTTCTCACTTCCTCTGCATTAGAAATTAGTAGCCTTTTAAGAAAATTTCAGTGATTCTCAACAATCCTTTAAAGCAGACAGAACAGAAAGAACTAACTAACTAGATATCTACCTGAAACTAGGATGTAATGTAAGTTTAAATACTTTTATCACAGTTCATAATACTCAAAATGGCACAGAATAACTGATTAATGTTTTGAATTGATTTTTTTTTCTTTTATATAACAAGTCCAGTAGCACGCTGGCTCCATTTTAATTGATTAGTACTTTGTTATGGTCTCTGGCATCTTTTGGACAGCCATCAGCTTTTCTTGCAAGATGCAGAGTTTCTTTCTGGAGATCTCCTTTGGGTCTTGATTAGATCTAGTGCTGTTTAGATAAACTTTCTGTGAGGCCAGAATTCAATATGCTTTACCTGTTACAAACTTCTCCTGCAAGGAAAAAAAAGGGTAGGGATTATGAAGAAAACAGTAAAATTAATGAAAAGATCAGAAATGAGTGGCCTTGGCTGTATGAACCAATAAGGGTTTGATGGGGATAAATGTCAGTCAGGAACACAGCTCTTCAGCTGCAAGAGTTCATGTGGCCTTTATCCAGCCACATTCCTAGCCCACCCCTGCCCTTTCAGACAAAGACAGGAATCAGTTAGGAACTTGATGTGGGAGAGGGGTTTGATCTTAATGCAATCATGAAAAGTGATTCTGGGAATCACTGGGATGCACATACTTTGTGTATGCAGTGGGTGTGGTGTCTGTAGGAATGGCTGTAGTGTGCCATTAGTGCTAGCAGTAAAATCCCTGTGATCTGCAGTGGCAGGAAAATAGGGAATGATTACCATGAAGAGAAAAGTTATCACTCCTGCTGTAATTCCTTTGAGTGACTTGAAGGCACATCCTTGAGGTTGCAAGGTGGTCCTGCAAGCTCTCATTTTTAGAAGAGACACAACTTTCAAAGGCTACACATCTCTGTTTATAGAGATATTAAGACAATATAATGATCATGAACTGAGATGAAAAAATTCAGACTTCGTTGAAATACACTGAGTTTTTCCATACTTACAACAGCTCACCTGCGTTATTTTAGCATTAAAACCTGCCTCTATTATAATTATTTCATGGACCCCCTTTGGAGAGAAGCACAGAGGTAATGTACTACACCTTTGTAAATAATAGATTCTCTTCGTAGAGGCATCAATACAGTCATTTATCTACTTCTCTTTTTTTTAAACTATGAAAGATTATTGAAGCACTTCAGCAAAACTCCAGTATGGTTGAAGGGGCTTGGCACAGTTTTTAAAAATTATACTTCATCCCCTGGATCACATCTGTCAACAGTCACACACAAAAACATTTTAAACATAAGTCCAAGTTTTTTAGACACTACAAAATTATTCTGCCTGATCTCATATGCTTGCCATATCTTAGATCCCATTTGTAACTTATATCAGTTGACTCTAAAAAATTGGTAATGTGCTTCATTAGTATTAAATTTTTGAAACATTCTTAACAAGATTTTTAATTTGGCAGATGGTTGCTTTGTTAAATAGTAGAGCAAAGTTTTTATGTAAATGGAGCTTCCTAACTATATCTGAATAAACCAGTTTCATCTTCTTTTCTTTCAGTTACTTAAGCAGAGGGTATACTTACTAACATACTCACTGACATTTATTGAGATCTGTCTTCTATCAATGCTGTTCTCAGCTGAAATACCATTTTTACTGCTGTGTTTGGGAACCCTACTTCTGGGCCGGGATGAAAGGAGTGATATTTCATGTAGCTGTGATTCCCAGAGGGAGGTTGGAAAGAAAGGCTTTGTTGGGTGCGGAGGAGCTGTGTGGACAGGAGTGGTTTGCAGCAGACTTGCTGCAAAGCTCCCGTGGTTTTGCAGCGGGCCTTCCCTGGGCTGTGTGAGGCAGACAGACAGGCGGACAGGCGGACAGGCAGGCCGGCCAGGGATGCTCTGGTCCCGCTCGCCTCCGTGCCTGGGCTGCGAGGGCAGGGCGGGTGCCGCTGGCCCGGTGTGGCCCGCAGGCTCGCTCGGGGCTGGCTGGCTGTGCCCGGGGCCTGCTGGGGACAGGCAGCCAGGCTGGGGACAGCAGCCCGGGCACTGCGCTCACCTCACTGCTCCGGGTACCTTTGCTGCCGAGGTTCCTGATTTACAGCAAGGAGTTCATGGCTGTGTTAATGCCTGAGGTTCTCTCAGTATTCACAAGGGCAGAAAACTTGCTTAGTAAGAGTAAGTACTGTGCAAAGACTCCATCTCAGACTGTCTTATGCATTTATAGGCCAACACAGCAGAATAATGTTGAGGTAACTCTAATGGGTACCAGGAAATAGTCCTTACAGGTTTTGGTGTCACAGACTCTGCAATACAGGTTTTTCAGTGTTCATGGATCAAAGAGAGGGAAGAAAAGAGGGTTTTGAGATTTGAGTCTGCATGAATATGCTTCTGTACTGTGCTCCACCTCCAGGGGTGTGGCGTCTTTGGTCTTGGGGTAGAATACTACTAATAAGCTTGGCATCCCAAGGGCATGGCAGGAGCCCAGAGGGAATACACACATTCTCCACCTGGGTTAGATCCCTGCTGTATTTCAGTAGATCATTTTCCTTCTGCTTAACCCTTCATGTCTGCTCCTGTTTTAATAAGCAAGAATTTGTAGCCATGAAAGCTTTCCAATGTAAGTCAGCCACATTCCAAGTTTATTCTGAGATTTATAAATATACCGGCAGGCTTTTCAAACTTTATTTTTCAGTGATTTCTTAAGGGACAGCTAATTTATTTCAAAAGCAGATTAACCCTTTTAAAAAGCACTTCTTTTTTGCCCCCAACTACCAATTAGAATTGTGTATTTCTTCATTCTTAGCAGCCATCTTCTATATTTTAACAGTGATTACTATTATTACTTGGAAGTCCTTGCATAACTTTTTATATAGGCAGCATCTCACTTTCTATACCGTATACAGTCTTTCAATGGAAACTTCTGTCACGGGAAATACCCTCTTATTTTCCACCTCCATAACATATGCACAATGCATATAATTCAAAAAGTAGAAGAGGAATCAAATTATTTTCTTCCTCTAGTATAAACAACAAACTGCTTTATATATGTGTGGAGAATTATGGCATTGGCCACACTTAAGCATCACATAATGTTTTCTGTATTCATCTTCCTGATTAAAACATTTATCAGAGAGTACATTTGGCAACCCTTGGAAGTGTTCAGATAGTCATTTTTTAAAGAAATAATAAGGGAAAATGCCTTTTATTATAGTTTACTAGATATTCTTTTTAAATTATCCATAAGGTGACAGTTAGAATTTTCTTTTAGATGTGGTAGATTGTGTTTAGCAATGACCTTTAAATGTTCTCATCATAGTACATTTTAGTCACTGCTTCTAATCCTGCAGAAAAAAAAAACCCTAAGCAAAAAATGTCTGGCTAAAAATACACCTAATAATATTACAAATAACATAAAAGATAACTTTGGCCTTTTTCAAAGCTCTTAACCTGTCAAGCCATAAGCTGCAAATGGTATTACTATGCAGGAACTCCAGGTTTTGCCAAAAACCTTTGAGAAAAATGAAGGAAATAGCTGATATTAATGGCTCTCAAAATTCAGAAGAAGTTGCACAGAATAAGTTGCTTCTAAAAGGCATCAGCTCTTTATTTTTGTCACAGAAGACCAGTAAAGAATAAATTGTTCCCTTTTTTCTTTCTATTTTTATAGTGTTTTCTGAAATAAAATAATAAGCTAGAGAGGCATACTCTTAAGTGTTGTTCTTGATCATGGTAAAAAGAACAGTCCAGCTCATTTTTTACTTGGAGTTAATTTAACCTTTAATATGAGTAACTAATAATCTTCATACTTCTCAGCTGACAGCCTTCCAGTTTGGCTCCATTCCACTTTAAAGTGCAGTTCCATCAATTCAAATGTCGTCTTGACAACTGAGGGGGTCAGATTCAACTGGTTCAAAGCAACTTGACACAATATCACTTCTAACTCAGCTTGTGTATTAAAAGAAAAATATTTCAAGGTCTCCCTTTTGCATTCAGATCCATATTAATGATTCTTGTTAGGTTATTAGTCCAGTGCTGTCTTGGAGATTGTAATCCAGAAATAATAACTGAGAAAGAAAGCTCAGTGAATATCAGTGAAGAGCATGAGTGACAGTCATCATTTAACAACTAAATTCAAGTTCTCTATTTTCTGTTTTACAAAAATCCATGTTTGTGCAGTTTGATTTTGACAATATGGTAATAAAAGAAATAGGCTGAATAATCTAAGTTTTGGTGAAAGACAACTGTGAATCAAGAACAATCCTCTGCTGGGTATTGTCTCTGATATGCAGCAAGCTTGATTTTGAAAAATCATTCAGGGCTGAAAGTCAGGAAATTGAGTAGGAGGGTTAAAAGAGGACCACATGTATCTTTTGATGTCTAACAAATTGGACTGTGTGACCTAATTGGGTGAAAATTAAGTTACCTGTTAGTTGAAACAGATTTACATGACTGATACCATTCCGAGTGAAGTAAGTGATGAGGCTCCATTCATTTCAGTTTAATAAGGAAGGTTTGGTCTCATATTTGATATTCAGAAAGACTTTATTTGCAAATAGTGATTAAATTCTATCTTGATATAGCTTCTCTGAACTTTCACAATATTATTGCCTGTCTCAAGGAGGCTGGAAAAGAAAGAGTCTTCAGTCAAGGTCCCAACTGGGTGCTAAAAATGTAGTTCTCTTGTGCACAGGGGCAAAGTGCCCTCAGTGCCTACAACTCCCCATGGCCTCAGGAAGAGATAACAAACACTTCTTTTATTGCTAACTCCTAGGATAGTATGCAGTTAGTGTTTGTTTTTAATGTCTGTTTCCTCTTCATTTTATGTCCCTCCCTGAAAATTCAAAACATATCCCTTCTTTCATCCTGTGCGTGTTTTTTCTTTATTCTGTTGTAGTAAACAGAATAAAAAGGATGTCCTATATACTTTTGTATGGTACAGTTTGAAAGCACGAGGGTGCACATTATCTGGGGAGGAACAGTTTTCAGTGGTTACAACACAATGTGAAATCAGCAACACAGTCAGGTCTGATGTTCCCAAAGAGTGTTTGGAGCATATTTGGATCTTGTTATTCCTTCTCATCCTCTTGTCATTGGGATATGCCTGTTCTTAAAGTGGAAAACTGCAGCCATTCTCCACGTGATCAAACTGTCATTTGTTTTAAATAAAATTAAAATAATTGTAGATTGAAAGCATGGAACACATGACCTAAAATTAAAGGTCTGAATGATGTAATATGGTTTAAATTCTCTATTTCAAACCACAGACCAAGTTTAGGCTAGTAATGGATGGCACAACTACCTTTAAAATGAATGGGATTTTTTTTTTCCTTTTTTTTTAGGCTGGAACTTAGCCCTCAGGTTCACATAATCTGCTGTTTCTTGACTGGAACTAGCTCTTGGTCTCTAGTTATCCACCAATTATGCCAAACTAATCTCCACTAATGACAACTCTCAAATCGTCCTTCACAAGTTTTTAGTGTAATTTCTTTTTTGGCCTTGGGCTTTCAGAACCGTACACCAAACTGACTGTAAATTAGCTCTAGAGTAAAGAACAAAATATTACACAGAAATGTGACCCTGTAATAATTAACAAGGTGCCCCAGAGGGTTCCATGTATTATGATACTCTTTTCTCTTCAGACACATTAGTGGCCCTTGTGATTCCTTGTCGATTCCAGAGTTGCTTTCACGCAGATGACTTTGCAATCTGCATTAGTGGACCATCTGTTACAGACCTTCCAGCTGAAGTAAAATGTATTTTGAACCTTGTGCAATTGATTGCCTAAAAAACGGATTTTAACAAGTTGTTCCTACTTCATCTTGAGTTTGAATTCTGAAATATTTTTTGCAAAAGATGCTATTTGCATGTTTGGGCTTTTTTAAAGGGTTTAGGGATTTTTGTTTTTATAGACATAAGTTTTGACTTTTAATGCATTTATTTGATTACTTTATCAATTACTATTGAATAAGACATGATTATTTCTCTACACTGGTAAGAGATGATGTTCGTGTGAAAGACATTTAGGATTAGTTTCCTGTTTTTTATTGCCACAAATTAATTTCAGTGATCATGTACACAGTGTAACTTTTGTCATTTTACTTAAGATTCAAACAATGTACCACATTTCTCTTTGATTTATTTTGTTTTTTACCTTTGTGATTTCCACAAGGACTCATGAATAGACTGAACTGATTATGCAGATAGAATGATTTTACCTGTGTTACTTTACATTTACTTATAGACTCATTTATAGAAACATGCATGTAAGACTGCAAGTTTCTAAGATATGGTCCTAATTATAATTTATTTAATGAGTAACTTACTGGTGTTCAGTGACCTGCATTTGGCTTATCATTTTTATGGAGTCCTAGATATACCACAATGGACATAAAACACATACTGGGTATATTTTTTAAACTACTTTCATTTGTTGTTGGTTTTAGGTGTGGGGTTTTTTATACTGCTTAGTTTTAGGTCCTAAAATTGGAGGTTTTCATTTGAATGAATGCATGAAGGTGTCCTCAGGGTTTTCATCTTGTTTAAATAAATTCAATTGAATTGATTTAGTGTTCTTATTACAATTTGTTAAAACTACTCAGGCTTTTGAGGGATGTAATGTCACTGGGCTTTATTATGAATTACAAAAGAAGAAAAACGTGGAACTGCTCAGCAGGTTGCTTTGACATTAGTTCAACCATTGTATAATATGCACAAAATGCTGCCTTTGTGGCAAAATCTTTGATTACATTTAATTGCATATTTTATATTGTTTCAGAAAACAAAACAAGTAAGCAAGGTAATTTTTAGTATCCTTATATCGCTCTTAGTTTTAAATCAAGAGTCTCCATTAAGTAATTATAATAAGCATCTTTATTATAGTAAAAAAACCCAACTATGTTATTTCTCAGTCCATCAAGAGAAGAAATAACATGACTTTCTTATGTCCAAATGTTAAACCACCTAGAAACTAGGAATGTTGGTCCACCTATGACGTGGGAGATGGCATGCTGGAAATCAGTGAATTGGAGAATTCTTTGGAGGCAGGGTAGAAAACCAGTTGACCATTGTACTGATGGCAAATTAAAAGGGCCAATGTGACTTAAGGCCTAGAAGCAGAATAGTAACAAATCTCAGTTGAAAGATGGGTGCTATCTTTGTACAAACAGGACAACAGCGTTCTTGGAATACTAGGATCCCTTTTGGAACTCATACTTTGAGAAAAATGTTATAATATTAGAATATTATGGGATATAATATCGGAAAGGTTCGAAGAAGAACCACAAATGTGGCAGTAAGATTGGAAAGGAAGGACTTTGAAGCTCTATCTGGAATCAATTCCAGGAAACTCTTCTGTCTGTGTGATACAAAGGAACAAAATATCTGATTGCAATAAATACTGCTAAATTGAAATAAAATTGCCACTAAGTAAGTACAAACCATTGATTCCTTTTATAACAAAAAGTTTTGTTCTGGAAAAATCCCAAGGAATGAGACATTCTTTGAGATCCAATTTTTCTTCACCTCATTTTACTATGTTATTGTATTGAAAATATCTAAAAGGTTTTCATAGAGTAACTTTTTAAAAAGGCTCTAATTTAGACTAAATAAAATATGAAATGCCTGTCTCCAGTATATTCTTGATGGCATCACTCTGATTTATTACTACAGTCTCTTATCACAGCAACCATCCTTTGATAATGTGCAGAAGTGGAACAATAAATCTCCAGTATAACATCTGAAAAACTGATACATTCTATGAATTTAGCTTAGCAGTGTGTGGAGGTTTGTGTGTGTTGTGGTGGTCTTAGGGATTTAGAAATCTGTAGGCAGTGGAAAAGCATGGACCTTTTCCGAGGACGGATCAGGAGGGGAATGTATTTTCATGCATTTGTATGGATGGCTGGGTGGCACAGGGATGGTGTCTGTCGCAGCAGGCCCTGGGGTCCTGGGTGACAAGTCTCATAACTGAATTTGAATCGCAACCCTAAAGTTCAGAACCCTCTTCTCAGAAGTATTTAGGTAACAAAATCTCATTGACATATTTTCTCTTGGATTCGACATCTAAGTAATGTTGAAGGATCTCAGCCTAAATACACATATCCAAGGAAACATGGGAGCAAAAATGTGAATCTCCAGGCTGATGTTCTTCCCACCAGGCAGTGTTTGCTGAGACCCCAGTGTGCCCCCCACCAATTTATTTCAACAATATGAGGAAGAATGTAAATTACTTACTGATTGTGAGCTATTCCTAAGTACTGAAACCAAAATAATTTAGGCATTAGAGAACACAGCCAGAAATATAAGATCTGCCAAAGTAGTGCTGTAGCAAGCACAGTTCCTTGTTTCAGTGCAGACAAATATGTGAAACAAGTGATGATGTATTACACTGTATTAATGAGACCATTATATCTATGCCCTCTGTGCTTTAAAATAGATACTGAAAAGTTGGAAAACATTCCTGCAGGAGCCACAACAATGATTTAAGGTTAGAAAACCTGACAGGGGATGAAAGACAAGAAGGTCTGTCTAGTTATTTTATTTAAAAAATCCCTACAAAACACTGAGAAACAATTTAATATATTTATTGATATTTCCATGGAGAGAAAATTTCTGATAAAAGAGCTCTTTAATCTGTCTTATAAATATATAAGAATCTGAAGGTGGAACTATTCAGATTTTACCTGGGAACTTTGGAAAAGTGGGTGCATTTTCACTCCAAGTATTTAAATCTGGAGGGGTGTTTTTATGTTTTGGTTTGAGTTTTGGTTTTTTTTTTTAAAAAGGAAGTTTTGAAAGTTACAGGGTCGATTATGGGCACGTTTAGGTGAAACTATGTTTCAGGACATAGCTGTCAGGTGATGACTGATAACAATAATCCTCCTTTCTTACCTTCCTCAAATATCATCTCAGTAATTTGCAAGTGAATACGCTATTAAGATGCAGAAATTGTGGGCTTTTCCTTTCTTTTCGAGTGCTGCTGTCTTATGGATTTATTAGTATGAAAAAAGCAGTAAAATTCACCAAGGGTGAAATCCACTCCTGGCAGGAAGCCAGAAAAGAGACTGTGCTCCAGCTATCCTGTGCTTGAGACCTGCTATGATATGGCTTTATTGAAAAAATGGTGGGACTAGGATTCTTGAAGAATTAGTCTCCATTGATTTCTTGTATGCTGTGCTGATACCACTGTTATATCAGAACATCTCAGAAATTCAATTAATTTACAATCTGTAGCACTCACGAGGAACTATTATTTTCCCAGACAGAACTGAGCGAGATTAAAAGGTTTTCCCAAGGTCATTCTCAAAGTTACTACTGAGGTAGGCACTAACTAGACCAAAAGAAAATCAAATTTTTATTCTATTAATTTGAACTTTTCTTTGTGGAATACAGAACAAAAGCAATTGAGAATCCTTATTGAAACTTATTACAAATTTGTATGTAGATAAAAATATTACGGTCTGGTAAAGTATTTTTCCTTGAGCTGGAGTTTTTGAATTTGTTTTGTCCATAAAAAATTCCAGACAAATGAGAAGTTCTATGCAAAAAAATGTTTGATGTTTCTGGTATAGAAGAAAAGTTTGGGTTTTTTTTTTGTTTGTTTGTTTGTTTTTTTCCCTCACTAAACTGCGTTTGTGCAAAATCATCAAATCTGCAGATATGCCTGTTAAAAAGAAAATAGTTGGTTTTTTTCAACCGTTTTTTGAAACTCTTCTGATGAAACAATTATATATGCTGGTTTCATAGCCCAGTTCCTTAACTGAAAGTTCATTCTTATTTTTTTAGGGCACAATAAGAGATATGTGGTTTTAAAATAAATAAAAGGTGTATAATTTAAAAAGAGAGACTTGTCAAACTTTGATTCATGGTTCATTTTATAACCATTGTAACTGTTCCATTTTTCTTTTTGCAATGTCAATTCCGAATATATTGTAGTGGTAATGATAGAAAATGCTACTGCTTTGGTATAGAAGTAGTTTTGCTATTAATTTTAATTCAGATAATCAAAAATACATGCTGTATTATGGCAGAATAGGATCTTGATACACTTAGGTAAAGTAGAGGTTTATTAGGTTGCCATTAGGTTGTTTTTAGGTTGCCATTTTCTTATCAGTTCCAGAGGTTTCCATTCAATGGCACCTTCAGGTGCATTTTGTTTGTCTTTAGAGAGATACATATATGCTATGTAATTTTTCAGTCCAGCCCTCTGGGGTTTTATAACTTTTATTGACAGAAAAATCTCACAATGTTTAAGGTGATAACAGGGGACTGTCAGACCCTTAAAGAGTTCTGACAATACCAATCATAAAACTCATTTGACTTCTAAGATAATGAAATGCTAGAAGATGGAAAAGAAAAAAATAGAATGTAATTCTTTACATCTCCTTGTGCTCAAATTTCTTTTTTGGATTTGAAGTGTAATTCTATGACACATGAGGCATAAACTACTGAACAGACCTGGTAAAGTTTTGCCCTATTTTGACCCAGTTCTGAAAGACTGAAAAGAAGCAATTTTGATTTTGTTTGACTACATCTTTTATAAGACTTATTCACAGATTAGTTCAAGATGTTTACAGACTTTGCAGGTTTTTCTTGTCCTCTTGAAATACTTTCTTTTTTTTTTCCCCTCTCAGTTCACACTGTTACCAGTACAAATCAAATTTTTTTGACAACCACGTTTGGAATTTGGAATACACTTACATTATATAGTTGAAAATAGTTATAATATATTCTAATTTCATATATAGCAATGGATTTCTATGAAGCATCAATAAACCATGAAAAGTCAAAATAATAATAAATACCAGGAGAAGTGATTTATAAGTATCTGCTGTTTTTACATGTCTGTATACATACTTTTTATAAAGAACTTAATTACATACTCATCTTGAAAGCTGATGTATTTTTAGACTTGTTTTGCCACTTCGCTGCTTTGATTTGCAATAGATTTAGATTTCTTTTTGTAGCTCTGCATCTGCACTTAAATAGAGATTGAGTGTGAAGGTAGACATGGGGAACAAAGTTTTTCATACATTTTGAATTGCTTTTCTGCAACAAAATGTCTGGCAAAGTTCCAGAAAATACAATAGTACTTGACAAGGAGACTGAGAATCTTCTCATTCTTTAATACATGCACACTTCTGTCTACCTGAATTTCATCATCATTTTCAGAGATAAAGCTGAAGCTCCCTTTCCCTTTCTGTTGCAATCACAAGGAGAGGAGAGTATTTTTGGTTTAAGCCACAAGTAACAGAGAATCCAAAGAAAGCTGCAACCTAAATGAAACTTTGGCCTGTGAAATAAGCATTTGAATTCTAAAGCAATAGGTGACTGAAACAACTTCCAGAAATATGGGTATTTCCATGGTTTATCACTCAGTGCAAGTATATGTGTTATGGGCTTACCACTGCATACTTGCATAGTAGAATTAGTCCAATCCACTTAACTGGATGAAGGTTACTCCTTGTCTCACAAAAATATTTTGATATTCAAGGAAGAAAAAGAATACAAAAATAGATTTATAGGATCATGAAGGCAGAAAAAAGCCCCCAAAAACCAAAAGATGCTGAGCCAACTGTGTACCCTCTATCACTTCTTAGAATTGCAGATTGAAAGGGCAAGAGGCAGCAATTTGCAAACTACAAGAGAAATTCCAGCTGAATATAAGAAAAAAATTAAAATCACAGTGTTTAAGATCTGGAGTGTTGCCAAGAGAGACTGCAAAAACACCATCCTTGGAGATACTTAAAATTCACCAGGTAAAAGCTCAACCATATACATTATGTGGTTATTTATTATCTGCTTTTAATCACCCCCTACCACCCTTTGGTCAACCATCAGATAATTCAATAGAATAAGTACTAGCAGTAGTAACTACTGAAAACTTCTTTATTTTCTTGAAATAATTCCATGAAATTTACTGGTACAGATAGCTAATTTTCTAAATTACAGTAAAACCAAATGCTTGAAATGGAGAGCTTAGAAAATAAATTGTCAGGGAAGGTTTCCCTTCCCATAAAAATGAATTAAGAGGGATATAACTTCATAGTCAAATACAGCATACTGTAATTAGTTTATCTTTCTCAAGGGAAAGAAGGCAAAGCACTGTAATATTTCAGATGGAATTCAATTCTTTGTGGTGAACATAGTTATCCAGTAGCTGACATGAAATGGCCAATATTTTTGCACAAGCCTAACCTGCACGCCTGATATTATTACACAATGCTATGTTGCTTATTAACATTAACTTACTCAGTGCACTGGAGTATTGATCTGTCTGTTTAGGAAATTGCAGTGGAGTTCTACTATGAATCACACAGCATAAAGTCATAGCTCTGAGATTTCACTGCATACATTTCTTAATCCCAACAGGCTGAGTAAGTAAAATAGTCTGATGGAATACTCACAGTAGGCTTTCAGCTGGTTTTCAGTGCACTGACCTACACACTTCTCTAGGACACCTATTTGACCAATGGCTCCAGATGTCCAATAATAATACTAAATCTGTAGGAATATTACAAATTAATATTTGTAAAAATACTTTGGGAGAGTATTAAAAAACAATTTAGTTTGTCAATTCTTTCATTTCATCCAAGTTCTTCTATGGTTAAGAGGAACATGATAAAGCTAGTCAGAATAGAAAATGTAATTATACCAAAACAGCCATTCTTCCAGATTATTGTAAGTTAAAATGAGATTGGTTTCCTAATTTGACTGACTGGTCCCTAGACTCTCTTGCATGATAGAGTATATCTAGACAGTTTATCTTATTTTGATGAATGGGATAACCTGTGGGAACAATTAGTTTTACAACACAGCTATAAAGAAAGTGTTCTTTACTTGATATTCAGAAAATATTCAAAGCACTGTGTCTAGAGTAGATGGAAAGTTAAGGCAGAAAGGTTGACAAGGCTTATGGAATGCTCAAATTGAATACTAAACAGTGAGGAAGAACCGGAAAAATCAGAAAATTTTTCTCTATTTCCAAATATACTTCATTACTCCCTTTAAATTTCCAATTTAAAATTTTAGCATTCCACACATTCCTATATACTGCTACAAGGCCTTGAAAATGAAGGTTGCTAAATAAATTAAAGGGATTTCTTCAATTTTACCAGTTTAGATAAAACTTACATAGCTGCTCTTCTATTTCAGTGGTAAAGGATGAATCTTACTGCAATGGTGGGGAAGAAAATCCTCTAATCTTGAGAAATAATTGTTTAAAACCACATTTATTACTTCAGTAAAACTCAGTAATATTCAGAAAAAATGGTTGCATATCCTGTGTTCTGTCCTCTAACAAATATTAGCTCAGCATTCCTGGATTTATATACATTACATTCTAAATGATGGGGGGTTTCCCTTGAGAATTACAGAAAATTTATGTGCTAGAAAATGTTGTAAAAACTTTTTAGCAATACTCTTAGAATAGTACACATACAAAAATTCAAACAGATTATAAATTGTGATTAAATCTAAGACTTTCAAATTAAGTATTCTATCAGCATATCTTTTTGGTATTAAGGATAATAGCGGAAATAATACAGATTGTGTGATGAGATTTATTGAAATTAATAATTTTAATTATTCATAATAGTTTAATGCTTGAATTAAATTAATTAATTGTATCTAACATACTTTGATGTGGGAATCTTTGTACAGCTGATAAGTGATTATATTAAATTTTATAGAAATAGGATTCTAATGTTTTAAATATCAAATTCTCAGCCTACGTCTCCAGGTCCCCTAAAATAATTTGCTAATATTCATAGCTTTGTGGATTCTGTAATTATAAAAAAAACCCCAAGCAACCAAACCTTATGACTTTGTACTTCTGTAACTGAGGTTCCTAAAGTTATCTTAGAGCCTTATTGCTATCATTTTAACTGCAAATTTGAGAAGAGTGGACCTCATAACTTTGTTCTTTTCATCTTTTCATTCTTAGCCTGTTCTGGTATACCCATCATGGCATTGTGAGGATCAGTGTTGGTTTTCAGGATGTTATCACTTCAGAGTGCATTTCTGCTTGAAAAAAAGGTGAGCCTGACAGATTCTGACTCAGAAAAGTCAGGTAGCAACACAGCATGTAAAACTGTATTTGTCTTCACAGCAATGCCAGAACCTGACTAATCTTGCCCCTTTAAAGATACATTTTTAGGGGTCCAATCCAACAACCACAGATATCAGATATAAAGATATTTCTATGAAACCCAGTGAGTGCTGTAGCACTGCTAAATAAGAGGCGATTCATGTAATGAAATGCAGAATTTAAAGAAATAATTTCTATGTAAAATGCAACCTTAAATGAGTCCCACAACTACCAAAAATTTTCAGAAATCTTTTTAACAGTTGGTGGAGCTGATAAAATTCTGGAGCTGTTGTTCACAGAATCACAGAATGGGTTAGGTTGGAGGGGACCACTGTGGGTGAGCTGGTCCAACACCTCTGCTCAAGCAGGCTCATCCGAGGGCACACGGCACAGGATCCCATCCAGGCACTTCTCAAATATGTTCCTCATTTGATCGATAAATTCGTATCTTCCTCTGTAAAGCATGTTCTTCCTGTGTGTTTGAGCTGACAAAGTTTCACCATTAGAAACATAGAGAGGATGAGGGCAGAATTACGAAGTCCTTCGAGGGTCCTTTCTCTTGCTTTCCCCCCCTCAATTATGTTATTTTGGATTTATATATCTCTGACCCAAGAAATCAAACACTTAACTGTGCCTACAATGCAGAGGGAGATCCTCAACAGCGTGTTGATATGAATCTTCTGATGTAATCCAGAAGGTGTTTAGCAGTTCTTAGTAAGAATAAATCCCATATGTATTCTACAGTTCTTGAAACAGAATTTAATGTATAGCTTAAGTAAAGATCAAGTGATATTTGTTATATGTTAGATTTATTTTGAAGAAGTCAGTCATAAATTTCTGTTTGGAGAAAAATTACTTAAAAATGTAAATGGAGTAACTTTAGAAGCAAGTATCAGAAGTTATTCCTCATTTAAAGATTGAATGGGTTTCTTATTTAATTTTGTAAATGCACCATGCTTTATTAAGCACGATTAAATCCTGTTGCCATAGCAATCCATTCTCCACAGAATAAAACTCCTGTACTTTCCTATTGTATTCCTTTATTTAGAGCTAGTTTCCTCCATTCTGATGCATTTCAGTTTGTATAAAGGCTAAAAGGAAAAGTATTTAGTAAACAAATTCTCAGGTTACTCTTCTTGATGACATAATGACACAGCTCAGCAAATTTTGCCTTCATGTTTTCTTTGGGAATGAAGGGATAGAAATAGGAGACTTTGTTTGCTATTTATTTCTTTTCCTTGTAAAGTAAAAATCAATTTAAGAAGTTAAGGATAAAAATTCAAGATTAAAATACCTGGAGGTAGTGTGGATTGTAAAAAATCTCTGTGCTTTAATATGAGATACAAAAAGATGTCTGGGCAAAGTTCTGAACTTCAGTTGATTTTGGTCACCATCAAATTACAGATATCTTGTAGATGCACATTGAAATATTCCTCTGTATATTTTTAAATAGGTAGTATAAAAGAAAGCAGCTTGACTTGTTTTCATGAATCTGATACTGCACCCACCACAAGATCACAGCAGTCCTTACCGAAGTTTTCTATATGCAAACCTACATATGCATGTATCATACCACCTTATTGTTTTCAGATTAAAATTCTATGTCTTTTACTTTCTACATTTAAGGAAACTGAGAAGAATCAGTTAGAATTCTGAATCATTAACTGAATAGTTAAATGACTTATGTCTCTTGCAATAAAGCTGTGTATGTTAATGGGTTACTCCTGTGGCATAACTAACACTGAGGGCTGCATTATGAAATGTCTTCTGGTTGAGAAGGGCTTGTTTCTGAGGAGTGGCATGGCTTTTGTGTGGGTAGGTTTTGTACTTGGTTGTTTCTTTGCTAAGTATAAGACAGGAACTATAGGCTATTTTATCGTCCCGAAATTAAATTCTTTTAGCCTTACTAGCCATGCCATGGAAATTTTTTGTGTGCTGTTAAAGATGTGCTACTTCCTCAACACCTGCTGGTCTAAATTACTTGGAGACACTGGGACTATACTTGCTTTCACAGGTATTTCTAGCAACTAATTGCCTGTGAAAATTCATTTGGTTATTTTCAACTTGAAATGACAGGAAGTGTTAGGAGAGCTGTAGGTGAGGTATATTCCCAGCTCACCCACATCTAATATTTAATTCTATTGATTGAGTTTTAGCATATAGACGATATTTCTGCCCCACTGACTAGTGTATCAATAATTAAATGATTCAGGTTTTATTTCTATATTAAATGAATTCTATGCTACATTGTATGTAACACTTATGGAACGGTATTCCACTTTATAGCAGGAAAAATTATTCCAGTAAATTGGAAGGAATGACAATTGCTATTCTGGACTTCCCTCATTATCCTTTTGTACAACCAAAATCATAGTCTCGATTGTCAAAGTCCAATAGAAGAGTTACTGTCCTGCCCTCTCTCCCTCAAAGTCCTGTAGGATTCAAATATTTTGTGGATGTATGTTCCATGTCTTCAAATTTCATCCAACAACTTTTGAAAAATTAGCTTGTTAGCCAAGGATCCAGAGTACTACTGCAAAGCAAAGCCTCAGAATTGGACTAGTTTTGCCATTCATGATTCAGATTTTTCCCAATACAGCATTTAAAAGAAAAAATTGATTTAGTAGAAGTTGGAGACTGTGAAATCACTGGTATTCCCTGTTGTGTGGCAACCAGACTTGATTCCATGATTTATAAATTCATGCTACAAGATGTTGCACATCTTTAGCATTTATTTGTCCGTGAATATACAGATATGCATAAATTGTCTATTTTCTGTAAGCATTCTTTCCCAATTTCATCTGTGAATTAAACCAAGCATTTTAAAATTATAGTCTGGCTTAAATAATACAGCAAAGACTTATTTTTGTATAGTGTACCTTCTGTCTGTATTTTCATTCCAAGGGTGTGCTGATTGCCTGAGTTTCACTGTAAATTACCCACCAGTTATTCATAGTGTCTAAGTAGACTTTTGTTGTTGTACTGGATAAACCTTTTGGAGGGAGAACTTTCACCATAAAAATTGAGGCTTTCACTCTTTTAAAAGTAATCTGTAGGCAATTGTTATTACTTGGTCATCACTTTTTCACCCAGTAATTTTGGCTGAACTCTATAGTCTATTCATCTATTGAAGAAGACAAGTTAGTCATATCCACAATTTTAAATCCATATAAAATTTTTCTCCAAAATGCATTGTTCAGTGTGGCTACATATTTTCTTCATAACAGAGTGTATAATACGTGCTGCATCCAGGTGTCTGGGTTAATGTTGAAACTGCTGGTTTCATCAGCACTTCACTGCCAATGCAGACACCCATCACAGCTCACCTGCTTGTTTAGGAAAGATCAGGGCACACTCTCTGTTTTCCCACTACTTTCTGTGGACACCTAGCTTGCATAAAAGTGCCAGGAAGCAGCTGTGGTACACTCCAGGCAATTTTCCTGGAATGGTTGGCAAGTTTGTCTGTTGGTTTTTTCTGACCTAGTTTCTTATAGAAACCCTTGTTATTCTTCACATCCCTTTCCAAGCCCTGTTATATCTTGGCCTTATCTTTCCTATTCCTATCCCTACACATACAAACCATATTCCAGCACTCTTCCCAGGCCACACGTCTCTGCCTCCACTGTGCACCCCTGTTTTATTCCTGTTTGAGGAACAGGTCCATGCTCATCCAGAATCTACATATTCAGAGAGAAATAATGGTGAAGAAAGCAGAGCAATGAAAAACACATTGTGTCATTGTCCTCTTTGTTCAGGATTCCAAACAGATTGCAGGTCAGTCAAAGTCAGCCAGTTAATTCTTAAGAACAAAGATTTTGTGATGGTCCTGACTGAAGTCTGAAGACCATAACATCCAGTTCATTAATAAGCATTCCCACTTAGACACTTCCCTCTCCCTTTCCCCTTTCTTAGATAAGATTGTTTGTGAATTTTTCTTGAAATATTTTTTGTGTCTTTCCCTTTGTGTAGCAAAATAGATTTATAATTAACAATACCTCCGTTTTTATATTTTTCAATCTTTTCTTTTTACCTATCTAGCTCTTTATGTACATTGCCTGAAAATGGATTTTTGGAAGACTTTCAGCACTCAAAGGTCTCATATTATGTCTGTTAATGCCTCTGATTTCTCTATTGATCTATCATCTTTTTTGTCTGCCTTTCATTTTTAAGCTATCTCAAAGAATATCTATCCCTTTCTTTTACTGGTTAGACAACAATGAGAAAATTGTTCTCCAAAATAAGCACAATTGATGCTGTTTTTTGCTTGTAATTGCTTATTTGATCTGTCAGTCATCCCACCAATTTCAAACACAGAAATAAAAGTTGGGCTAGAGAAAAATAGAATGAGGGTGAGTACTCTTTAGCCTTCTACACAAGGCTATAAGTACAAAGAGATTTCTGACTGTAACTTCTGTCATATCTTTGAATAATGCGCTTTAAACACAATGGTTTTATGCATGATTTAGCAACTGAACAAAAAAAAAAGGCAGATTTGGAATATTAAAATGTTTAAAAGGCAAAAATATCATTTTATACAAAGAAAGAGCAAGTCGGTAAGGAAAAAGTTACAGATATTTTAAAGGAGGGAAATATGTAAAAGGAAAACAGAAATTTCTAGTGTCTCAAATTCAGCAGATATCATATTACGAACATTGTCTTGGTCATTTTTCCTGGAACAGTTCCATGTTTTGCACTTAATTATGTGCAGGTATGGTTTTCACATACTTTCCATTTTCTGTAGATGATAAGCTGAAGGGGATTGCAATAACAGCAACAGAAACAGAGCTCCAATTCTGAAGGAAAAACTGTACATCAAAGAACAGAGTCAGAAGACAATTGGCTTCACATATTTGAGCATGTACAGAAAAAACCCAATTCAGGTGTCTGCACACCTAGAAGTGTCAAAGAAGATAGGTAACATTAAAAGATTTACAGGACAAAGGAAATATATTTAAAATATCTGGAGCAATCATTATGACATGAACACCTTGACACTATGTAACACATCATTCTCATTCCCAATTTTCTTCCCTGTCATTTTGCTACCCTGTGTCATACCTAAAGTTACACTGTAGACTCCTTGGGGGCAAAACCTCTGTCTTAATTTGTTTTCGCACTGCCAGCAGTCTTGGGGTGCTGTATAGTAACATGCTGGATCTCATTAGGTTGCAGATATATTTTGATACAAGTAACAGCATGTGATTAGTGTGCTAACAAGGTTTGTCAAAATCAGGGAATTTTTTCCCCCATTATTTCCTGTTACCTTCTCCTGTCTCTGTGTAAACCTGCCTGCACATGGACTTCCACACAAATACTTCTTCATTGGAACTCAGTCCTGCATATTTGTTAAAACAGGATAGTTTCAGGGTATAACTAGACAGTATTTATTTCTTTTTTGTATTTCAGTGCAGCTTATGCTTAAAAGGAAACACAGGTGCCCAGAATCTCAAAGGATGTTCTAGGAAACACAGACTGTTTACACTTCAGTCAGGCAAAACCTACAATGAAATCAGAGCAGCTACAGCCTCTAAGTCCACGAATGTCTGCTGCCTGTAAAGTATCAGATCTCAGCTGATGGCTCAGTGGGAATTGACCTGGTGTGGTACAGAGTTTCTTCATCTCTCATTGGCTTCAGCAAGAGTGGAAAGGTGCTCAGCACATGATGGCAGATAGCAGTACAAATTTAAATGCCCAAATCACTGAATATTAAAACTGAGTAATAGTAGATGTTATAGCTGCCTAACAGTGGCGTGTCCTCAAAATGGGAAGTTGTGGTTTCTCTTCCCTCAGTTTAGTCATCTCATGGAAAACAAGTGTCTTGGGGGCCTTTGTAGTACGTTTTATGATATTGAAATTACAGAGTAACTCCATATGTGATAACATATTGAAGAGACTGGATCTGAATATTAAATGATGGATGGAAAAGTGGGAACTAGTCAATAGCATCCTGAAATTAGGTGGTTTTGAATATATGTTGAAACTGCACCCAGTGATAGAAGTCACAAAGTTCTGATTATTTATTTACTTAACTGCACATGGAAGGACTACTTTAATTAGAAATTATTGGCATGATGATGTTCTGGGAATTTTGCAAAATCACTGTTTGACATTAGATTGATTCATCTATCTGGAAATTTCCTTTGCTGGTATTTCCCTACAGATTCTGGGTAATTCTGGGTTTTCAAAAATTTGAAATAAACAAGCCACAGTCTTTAGCTCTTTTTTTGTAATCAATTTAGTGTCATCTACAAATGGCACATTTTCTTCCTAGGAGCATCGGTCTTTAAAAAGCAAATGTAATTGGTTGTGTGACAAAAGAGTTAGAGCACTTGCCTCCTTTATATTCAGATATACCCCAATACTAATGGAATATGTTCTCCTACAATAGATGGAGAAGATACTGTTTGGTGATCTAAATAACACAAATTAATTGCATTCTGCAGTACCCTAACTCTTTTGTGTGACTATTTTATCTGCATCTTCCACTTTGAAGACAGTTATACAAGTAAATTAAATCAAAAATCAGAAGGAATAATTATTATTGATACTCATTTGACTCAGTGACTGCTTTCAAGCCTGGATTCATTAGCAGATTTAATTTAGACATGCAAAAGTTATTTGTCACTCTGTTAGTCACCAAAATTCCCTTGGTAACTATTAGAGCAAAAGAGGAGCTGCCAGACAGTTCAGTGCTTCCATCTGAAATACCCAAAGAGGAATCATAGGCAACAATCAGTCAACCTGTTTCAAGATGACTAAATTTAGGTGAAAGAAATGCCCTTCCTTTGTTAATCTATGTTTGTTTAAAATAAGAAAAAGAAGTCTGGAAGATTGACTTCAATGGAACAAGAACTGTGTCCAGTGGGCTAGATCACTGAGCTAGGTTTTAAAATTTGTTTTAATTAGATATTAACTGATTCTCACTATCTGACTGTAGAACTCTGCAGTTAGTAGAAGTTTGTCATTAGGAACTTCATCAAAGGCTTTCTAAAAATATAAATCAGTAATGTCATCTACTCTTAAAAATTGTAAGTTCCACTATAATATCCACAAAGCTAGTTGGGTAGAATTTTCCCTCTGCTGTACTATGCTAGTTATCCCTTATTAAATTATTGCTATCCCTTAGAGGCATGCTCTGAAATACCTCCTACCTACTTATTTTTTCAATGCTATTTCTCATTGCTAATTACCTGGAAAGATGTAGGTGACATCTGACCTAAATTTTTAAGAGTAAAAATAGTGTTTTCCAATCTTAAAAAAAAAAAAAGCTTGTGCTTTTCTTCTGATTAACATGAGATTTGATGTTCTGTATGATGAAACAACCTCAAAACATACATGAAACTGTATCTTCTCTGACTCTTCATGGTTCAAAGTGGAAAGCAAAGAGAAAAGAAGGAGCAAAGAATGAATTTTGAAAGTCAACTGCTTGCCATTTTGCCTACAGTTTATTCAGGGTCTGAAGCAGCTTACAGAACTCAGAACACTTAACAAGACAGTTTGCATGGTTGTGAATTGCTGATGTGTAATATAATCTCCTCTGTAATCCTCAGACCAAGTTTGCTCAGTGATGTTCCTCACATGCCGAACAAGTAAACAGGAAATTGTAAGTCCAGTACTCTGACAGAAATATCCTCTTCCTCCAGTTATTCCTATAAGAACAATTTCTTTTCTTTTCTTTTCTTTGCAAAGAGGTTAGAGAGTGTCGTGAAAATTGGCTCCAAAAATACATGGCACAAACAGACTTTGCTCCATGAATGAAAGCCTCTATATGTAGAGCTGCAATGCAAACACTTTGTCAAAAGATGAGGAGTTCACAATTCTCCATCCTTCTGTCAAGAGGAATTATAGGACTTTTGGTTTGGAAGGGACCTTAAAGATCATCCAGCTCCAGTGCCCCTGCCATGGGCAGGGACATCTTCCACTAGACCACATTGCTCAAAGCCCCATCCAACCTGGCCTGGAACACTTCCAGAGATGGGGCACCCACTGCTCCTCTGGGCAACCTGTGCCAGTGCCTCACCATCCTCACAGCAAAAGATTTCTTCCTTAGATATGACTTAAATCTCCCTCTCAGTTTAAAGCCGTTTCCCCTTGCCCTACGACTACACACTACAGTTTTTCTCCAGCTCTTTTGTA
>WAAE01005522.1:0-19301 GCA_013400495.1 Nicator chloris | reverse complement strand
AGAGAAGAGAAGAGAAGAGACCACAAAACTACAGAATTTCAGTTTAGAAGATGTTTGCATGTTTTGTGAAATTTTCAGTTTAAAAGAGGGTGGAACTCAAGCACTTCCAAATTTCAGACAAGCAGTGGTCCAGTTAGTAGTGTTATTTGGTACTCTTAAGAAGAAACAAAAATTTGAGAATAGCCTCGTAACTGACTTAAAGTAACAGAGTAAGCATAAACATTACATACTGATTTAAAATTCATGTATTGTAACAAAATGGACAAGTGCTTGTACTAAATTTACAACAGTAAACAGTATTCTATATGTGGTTTTCAAGCCATTAAACATTCTCCTTCCAGAAGTTTTGTTCTTTGCTTTGTTCTTGAACAGACATCTGTGTATGACTGCTGTCTCCGTGCTACTGGCTCTGTTTTTATAGCCTGAAATAACTTGCTTTTATCTCTTCCAGAAACTGACACAAAGAAAAAGCATTCAAAAATTTAAGGCTGTAGAGTATACGTGTTGGCAGCCACCAAATTGATACTGCATATATAAAAACAAGAAGACAGGTATAATTTTCCTAATGCAAGTGTCACTACTGTCTTTTTCTGAGTGCTTCCATTGCCATAGCATCAATTAACAGAACGGTGTTCCAGAGAATCGCCTTGTTCAAGTAGAAAGGCCGAAAGAATTATTCAGACTGAACAAACTAAACAAACACAACACAAAGAAGTCAAGTATCTGTCAGTCACAAGCAATGTCAGTGCCATGATCTAACACTTCTTCTTTATAAAGCAGCTAAAGGATATGTCAAGCAGAGGTAAAAAAAACCCAAACAAACAAAACAAAACAAAACAAACTACAACAACAACAAAAAAATACTGTAAGCAAGAGATGGAAACAGAGTCTGAGGAGAGGAAAAAAAAATAACAAAACCAAAACTGAACAACCCCCGAAATAACATGAAGTAATTCATCTCATAGCTGTCTACTGCAAACTTACATTAAGTTCAAACAAAATTTAGATATCCAAGAAAAAGAAGGAAAACCTGTGAAGTTACTGGGAAAATGGAATGAAGAAAACCCCCACCATATTTTTAGGTCCTCTCCTTGCATGTTTCCTATATATGGTCCCTCACTACATAATGCAATTTTCTCTGTTGTGCAACTTTAACCTTATCTGTCCTGTTACAATTTGTCTCAGCATATTTTTAAATAGAACGAAAGATGTGACCAGTAGCATTGATCCATTTGGTTTCAAAAATAATAAGCCTGCAGCTGATAAAGCTAATAAACACATTATAAACAGACAGTAAGGTGCAAATGCTATCTAGATGCTAATTCTGTTTATATTGAACATTAAGCAGACAATAACTTTAGCACTCGTTCTCTCTCTTTAATATGAGTAACATAGTCTCCCTCAGAGGAAGGAGGAATCTTGTTTGTAGGTCTTAGTGGAAGTGCCCCAGGAGATCCAGCTGAGGGTTCTCTTTCAGCAAAAAATGAGCAGTTAACAAATATTTGCTATTAACTTGGTCAGCAAACAGGTATCCAGCTCCAACAGAGGAAGCACTGTAGAAGATAGGATCTTCAGAATTCTCAGTCTTATCCTGCAATATAAGGCAGACTTGAAAGCCTTGAAACTTTTCTTTATAATTAGAAAAAAGTGTCTTTTGTCCCATTCTTTAAATGGATACAGTAGGTCACAGTCTGTCAGGTATTATCAGTGTAAATGAGATGTGCATATTTATTTTCTAGACTGAATGAGAGGTAAAAATTAGAACAAAAACCTTCTGCTTTGAGTGTGAAATTTTCCATGCCTAAAGCAAAATCACAAATGAAGAGTGATCAGTTTGAGAAGGTTTTGCAGAAGTAAAGTCCATAGCTAACAAATGAAACTTCTACAGATACAATATTTAACAGCAGATTCTATTCCATCCAGTCCAGATCAGTGGAGACGTCATTTAAATGGTTGAATCTTTATGGAAAGAAAATATTGCCTACAGCTAAACTGCACCCAGACTCCCCACAAACAAAAATCTGACATGCAAGCATGAAGTCCAGACATGGCTCTAAAGACAAAACGTAATTGCCTTAAAGGAAGACAGGGACACTGAGAAGTAAAGAAAACTGTAATGATATGTAATATAAACTGATTATTTAGTACCTTATATAGCACTCAAAATTAAGGATATTTTTGAAAAATCTCATCACTGAAATGTCTGTATCAGACTGCAAAAGTTAAGCCAGTTATTAATCAAAACCTCGACATGACAAACATGAAAACCACTTTTAAAGACCAATTGGAAGGTAATATCTGATAAGCTCAAAGTGGCCAGGCCTAAGACAACCTGTCTGGCAAAAAAAGAAAACATCGGAGACTGACCACTGAGTAGCCTTTAGCACGAATAATCTGCTGCTGTCAACAAGAAATTCTGATAAGCAATGAGGTCATGGCACGGAAAAGCTGCTCTCACCTAGTAAGGCCAGAAGCCATGCAATTACTTCTGACAGGTACTTCTCAGTAATTGTCACAGACACGGTTAGGGAAAATAAAAGTTTCCTAATAACAGAAAGGTCTCTAAAAATGTTCACCAGGTAGGTGTTGGGCCATTCCCCAGTTCATTTGAAATACCTTGTATTTTATGATATTCCAAACATGCTCTGAATCTATTTAAACTGTGGGGATTTTCAGAAAGGCAGGCATCTTGCTGAAGCAAAAGCTTTTTTCCAGAGATGGATCTTCTTTTGCTGCTGGACACTGAGAAATTGTTACCACCTTCTGATTAGTGGTAGCTACAGGTGTTAATTCACAGGTGCCACTAATGATGCTTTTTAGTGGTGCTTGAGCAGTTTTATTATGGAAATCTCTTAAAACCCTGAATTAAATACTTGTATAGTCTGAAAATGGCAAGAGATAGAAGTGATGGTAGGAAATCTATCGTTTCAGCCTCAGCAAGGAAAGGAATACATTAATAAATGAGGAAATTTGAGTTTTTCAAAGAAAATTTCTGAAAGACTTTCAACATAACATTTCTGAATTTCTAGTGCGTACTTCAAGCCAGTACATGCAGGTACAGAATGAGCCATAAATGGATAAACAAGAAACTTCAGGGACAGTGGAAGAAAGGGACATAAAAAGAGATTCTGGGAAGAGAGTATTATAGCAGCCTCCAAAGCAGAAGTAGTGAAAAACAGTTGAATCAAGCAGACCTGCAGTTTACCTCACTTGAAGGAGAGTGTTGGCTTTTTTTTCCAAAAAATAATAGGAGTCTGAGGCAAAGTATAAGAAAGCAATACTATGGTAGTAAGTCTGCACTCATTTTTTGACAACACACAAGCATGAAAAATAAATTCAGAAGTGGGCACTGAGACCAGGGTCACTTAGTACAACAGTAGCAGACTGGAGAAATTCTGTAAAAATGAGAGACGAGCACAAGCAGTCTGTAATTTGTAATATGTATAGAATCAAGAGGAAGAGTAAAATCATTTCCGAAGCAAACGGAATGCAGCTCGGAGCACAGCAGCAACATGGGGAACAGTAGAGACAAAAAGGTCAGTATGTCAAAAATTCCTTTGTCATTCAAGTTCTATAGCTTGCTGGCAGTATTACAAAACAAGACCTTTCACAAGGGGAATCAAATCAGCAGGATAGGTAACATGCAGTGAGTGGATGAGGTGAGGGAGGTGAGACACTTATGAAGGCTGAGGTACTGTAGGCTTTGGAAGAGACTCAAATACTAAGGAAAGAATTATATCTTTAAGACAGTTGTCAGCATGCAACCTAAGGGGCTGGATAGATCAAATTCTGCAGACGTTAGCACAAATTGAATAGGATCAAACCCCACTTTAAGTAACCAACATTCAGTATAGGCAGAGAGGCCCTCTTCTCCATATTCTCTTTGTTTGATCTTGGTTAGCTTCAAACTTAGATATACAGTATTCAGACTTAAAAGTGCTATGGGAGTTGAATTTCTTTCTAGCTCAGGTTCAGAAAGCTCTCTGGCTCGTGCAGATCTGAGATGTAGAGCCACAGCTAAGAAACCTATGGATACAAATCTGCAAGAAACTCGTCTTGCCGATGAAGCACCTCTGTTCTGATGGGCACTTACTTATCCTCCTCTTAGTCACCTATATTTAACTTTGTGGATCACACCTCAAGCAAGTTGCTTTGTTGTTAGCACAGAATCAGTCCCTTTAGAGACCTCACCAATTTATTACAAAATTAAGAACTATCCAACAGCTTATATATGTTGATGATAGTGTAAACTTTTGACAGTTTACTTGGACTGGAGTCCTACTGAAAGTAAGTTTTCAGAAAATGTAAATAGATTTGTTCATACAAGCCAATTGCTAATAGCAGTGTCTATCTGAAAGGTGAAAGCAGACAATCCCAAAACCTACATTTGTATTTGAAAGAAAGGGACAAAATTTTCTATGAATATCACGTCTTTCTTATCTCCATTATTTCCTTTAAGGCAATACTGACTGTTGCTTCAGATTGTTGACTGACAATATTGAGATGGTTTCTTCTTCACAAGAGTGCTCACTATTCCTCAATATGAGAAAACAATCATCTTCTCAGCAGCACTAGAAACTCCTAATTCTGCAAAAAGTATAATAACACAAATAACTCATGATGACTTAACAGAAAAAAAACACAAACTATCCAAGTTTTTAACTCCAAGTGTAGCAATTAATCTACACAAAAACTATTTTGCCTTAGTCTAAATTTGAAGGAAAAGTTCTTGACAATAAAAACAGTCAAGGTGTTCGACAGAAAATGCAACAAAATGACAGCTCAGTGATTTATAGGGTACTTAGTTTATCACTTGATTGACACCTTAAACTGTGATCCTGTGGGGAAAAAGCTGCCCAGAATTCTCGAGAAATCATCATAACAAGAATGATATTAATCTTTTTTTTTTTTTTTAATATCCAAGAGTTTTAGAAGGACACTTGAAGTCAAACTCTTCAAATTAGGACTTGATGGAGGCTGAAAAATAGTGTGTCGCATACAATTTTATTATTTTGTCTAGTAATAGAGGTAGGCTTGACAATTGCTGCCACCCTGAAACCAAGAAGTTGAGCTCTCAACTTTAGTTTAGCAACCTGAAAGACTAGAGCACTGAAATTAGTCCTTTATCATGCATTATCAGTTCCAACATTTATGTTCTGGTACATGACCTTTCTCTTTTGGGACATTCACCCACAAACACACTGCTGTCACCCAGCTCTATGGAGACAAGCAGATTGCTATGGGATCCTTGGTACTACAATAACACAACAAAGCATATTATAATAAAAACTTTATTTTAACCTAAACTCTACAGATTGGATCATTTCACACAACTACCAAAGATCCTCTGCAGATCAGGTGGTTTTAACTAACATCCAACCCTCCCTAGGGGTTCAGGTCATTTGTTACACATGAAAACTGTAACTTGAGCTCAGAGCAGGCATACAAAACTCAGTCCGTGGAAGAAACAAACAAGAAGGGCAGCCCTGACCATGAAGAGATTGTGTTCCTGCCATTCCAGAACTCCAGCCTACAGCTGACTGGGATTTGCTGTTGCACAGGGCAAGGCATGTCATTTTTATGTTTTCCTGCTCTGCAATGTGTGTCATTTTGATTGTACCAAGTAGATGGACCATATTTCATGGATGAAGGTGTTCATGGCCAGTGATTGCCCACCTCATAAGACAATGCACTAAGTGTCTAGGAGTAGGGATCTGGCTACCACTGCCAGAACCTTTGTTTCAGCTCAGGCCTCCCAGCTACTGCCAGAGCTCTATCTTAGGAACAACAGGAACCTCTTCATGAGAAAGGACAAGCCAGAAGCCAAGGGTGATCCCAGTTCCTGATAAGACAGTACCTTCACCAGCCAGGCACAGTCCCACAGGACCCAAGAAGGACCAAGCTGGGGCTGAGATCCATCAACCCTCAGGTTGTATACCCAGACAAGGTGAACTCATGCCTCAGGTCTGAAGTTAATCTAGGAAGATCAATGAGAAAATATGGATCAGGAGAGGACAGGGCTGACAGATATGCAAGGTACGGTTAAGGCCCACCTAGAGGACAAAGTTGGAGATCAGGCTGCCTGTAACATAGGTCTGAGCTGCCCCCAGGACACCGGCCCAGATGCAGCTGCACAGCACAGATCAAGCTGAGATTGGAGGGGCCCAGGTCCGATGTTCAATGTAGCCTCTGTGGCAACGGTCAGAGGGTCTGTCAGCAGAGACTCCAGGTGACTCTGACAGCTCTGGGCCTTAAGAGCTCAGGGACACTCAGAGATGTGACTACTTCTGCATCAAATGTACCCCAAAAACCCCCACAGTGCTGGTCAGAACTAATATGAAATTGCTGTGATGCACAAAATTACTTTTGCTCCTGTTTCGTGCTGTTACGACTTCTTGCTGAAAAATACAAGTTTTTTGTGTTCCATTTTAATTGAATTCATGGAATTAAATTAGAACATAATAAAACACCCTGTGTCTAAACCACAAGAATTTCATTCACTTCCCTGAGATCACGCAGCTTGATAGTTGGGGCTTGTAAGGGGGTAAGAGTGATCAATGTGCAATAATTGTTAACTATTCTATCTGTGCCCTCAGTGAATTAGAACAGATGTTTTCATGGAAGGAGAGAAACAACCAAGTATCTGTGTTTTGTATTGCATTAGCAAGAAAGATGAAAAAGCTTACTAAAAATTTTCCAAAACTTTTCTTCATTTTTTTTCTAATGGAATAGCAATATGTCAGGAAAAATAACTGCTTTGAGTGAAACTCACATTTATTACCCTAATGTGCATGCACTTCGTAATGCAGCTTTTATAATTCCTCTCATTTTTTGTTTTTATTTCTTTTAAACTCTGTGCTTTTAAATGTGTAGAACTAATACAAGCTAACATGCTTTGTGCTTTGTGAAGCACATTGAATTATTTTATTGTTTGTTATGGTGCAGGTGGTAGGTCATAAATTAAACTACTATTTTTATATAAAAAAAGAGAAGTCACACAACTGTCATTTTCAAGAACAAGACAGTAGTTGGCACAGGTGTAATCATATATCCCAAGCCAATTTATAAGACATTTTTTTTCAGTGTAACATTTCACTTGAGGCATAATCAAAAAGTAATGATGCTAGGGACCACTTACTAGAGGACAAAAACAGTTTTACAAAGGAAGGCCTTCTGTACTTGCTGTCATAGATGTCCACCTCAGTTTAACACCCTGTAAATGCTTTTATTAAAATTCCTTCTACAAATATTCTAAGCCTTTTTCAAGAAAGAGAGAAATTTATTTTTTGAAAATCTTTTACTGAAGATGTGTGTTATGTTCCTCTAACTTGGGGTCTTTAAAAGTGGTTCCAATTAACTGTTTTCCTTAAAAGAAAAATTATGATGTCAAGTGCTTTGGAGCATTAAAACCTTTGTTTGTCCATTCTTGTATTAGCAAAGGGGACCAGGTTACCCAAGAAAATCTGAAAATTGAAAATAGGGATAAAAGTAAAAGTAAGGGCAGATAGAAGTCAGTGAGGAATGGATAATGTGCTAAAATAATAATACATCATTATAGTATATATATTTCTAAACATGGATCAGAAATTGCTATGTGATTGACAAGTAATTGCATTCTACTGACATCAAAACTTGCACAAAGTTATATTTTTTCTAAAATTCATGTTTTGGAACATTTTATTTTTTGTTTCTATTTTTAAAAAAGTAAGGATAATGTTAATGGAAATTTTAGCTTGCTCCTCTGTCTTTTCCAATCTGTTATAATGTTAGCAAAATGCATAACTTTCTCACTTTCTTGGTACATCTTTCTGGCTAAATTTCAACCAGAACCTAGCTACTTCTGGTTTAACTTGACTGCTTATTTTTTAATTAGATTTTATTCAAATATTATTCTCAGTCTCTGTGTTAATCCAGGTCGCACAGATTTATTTTCATAATGATAGTATCCCTTAAAAACCAAGAAAATTAAGAGCAGTGTGAAGTGACTGTTTGGGCAGGACACAAATTGTTATGCCCCTGAATGGAAACTTCAAAAATGTTGCACAATATTTTATGGGGCTAGGAGACAGCTTTAACAGCACAAATTTTCAGTGTTTCTATGTAATGAAGGTCAGTCATTCTCTATTGAGTCTGGCTGGGATGGAGTTTTTTTTTTTATTGCAATTCACATGGTGTTAGGCTTTAGACAAGTGATCAAAAGAGTGCTGATAACACACTTGATGTTTTAGGTATTGCTGAACTGTGCTTGCATAGCACCAAGGTTGCCTGTGTTTCCCATTCCAGTAGGCTGGTGGTAGGCAAGATTTTGGGACAGGATACAGGCAGGATGGTGACCCAAGTAACCGAAGAGAGATGCTCTATCATACAACATCATACTCAACAAGAAAACCGCAGTGTGTTTTTCCAAAGAAGCCATTATTTGTGGATGAGCTCACCACTTCAGGTGGTGAGTGACTGCTCTTTCATCACTTGTTTATCTTTGTTTTTCCTTCAAACATTAAACTGTTTTCATCTTGACAATGAGCTTTTACTGCTTTTGCCCTTCCCATTCTCTCCCCCAGCCTGCTGAGAGGGCTTGAGAGAGCAATTGGGTGGGGGCTTATTTGTCACCTAGGATCACCTGAGCACTTATAAAAAAAATTCTTGAATAAATGTAGTTTTCATGTCATAGTGATGTGAATCTTCAACCACTGCAGATCCTTTCATTAATTGAAGAGATTTTAAGGTAATTATTGATTTTTTAAAGTATGATTCAACATGCCATTTTAGCTTTCCTTTAAAAATTATTTAGGAAGTAGTTACTATATCAGATAGCTGTAGGTGTTAAACTTGCAAGTCACTTGTCTCTTCAGATTCATGCCTGTATACTTATTGGAATTAAATGATTAATTATAAATATATAGAGATCAGGCCAGGCTGGATGGGGCCCTGAGCAACCTGATCTAATGAGAGGTGTCCTTGCTCACGGTGGGGGTGTTGGAACCAGACGATCTTAAAGGTCCCTTCCAACCCAAACCATGCTATGATTCTATGATTTATTGAAACAATTAAACAATTTCAGGAAAAGATGCATTACTTCTTCAGAAACCATTAAGAAAGAGACATTTCTCTAACACACATGAAAGATTCTAAGAATATTTTAAGGTCATACTATAAATGGAAATTGGCTCACATTTTTTAAAAAGTAATAGAATAGTTCATAAAAGTTGAAATAGACTTTTTAACTGTTGGAATATCCCCTGTGAAACTGGACAGACTGATGAGAAAGAGGGATTAAATCTCCCTTCTACAGTGAAAGTCAGCAAAACTTGTAAGTAGGTGAAACAAACATATGTACTAGAGCAGGCACATCTATTAGTAGATTATACATTTACAAACTGCCTAAACAAGTGAAAGAATAACAGCCAGTTTCACATCCAACTAAGACAGAAAACTGTATGGTTTTGTCCTTTTATGAAATCAAGTGAAAGTGAGATCATAAAAACTTAGTGATTTGAGTTAGCAGCATACTCACTTCAACTGAACTTCAGAAGCACTAACACAGGCTGACAGATCTTTTCAACTTTTCTTGAAAGGGAGAGTGAAGAATTAGTAGGGAAGTATAAAAGAACAGAACTTCTAGTTCAGATTAAAACAACTAACATTTTAGGAAGATGAATTTTAAATTACAGACTAAAATTAAATTAAAAATCTCTCTCTGTAAAAGAAGTAATGAAATGATTCATTGAGGTGGATACTTGCACAGAGTTCCTTCAGGTATTGATCTAATCAGCAAATATATCTGACTACTGTTGCTCTTGTTTCCATCACCAAGCAATACTTGTGATGACAGCAGTGCCAGGCTTCAAACAACCCAGAGCGTGGAAAGATGAAAATAGAGGATTTCCCATATTCAAAATTTTTTTTCTACCGTAAGACACACAGTATTTTGTAAGTTTTAAAGACCTATTTCACCATCCTGTGCTGAAGCAGTGTCAGGCATTTTTAACTGGATTTTTGACTTACCAGGATGTAAACCTTGGGTAACTTGTTTATAGGTGACACCTTCTTATGCTCATCCATCTTGGAATGCTGTTAATAGACAAACTAAATCTCCTTTGTTGCAAATACCTGTTATTGTAATTTGCAATCATTTTGCAGAATGGAAAGACTCACATTGGGTTGGTTGTCTCTGTTCTAAACAGAACCAGTTATTAAGTCTTGGTGGAGAACTCTAAAACATCTCTGTCCCCTCTTCAGTTACCTGGTTTTTCTGAGATACTGTCCAAGCTGAGAACTTATAGGCCCAGGATATGAAATGTATCACTCTTGAAATTTGCTCTAGACAGATCAATGCAAAGTGAGAGCAGGCAGTCACCTTGCTGAATTTTTTCTTATGTTTAACAGGTGAAATGGAAGAAATAAAAATCTAACCTGAAGTGTGTTTAATTTAACACAGATCTAAAGTTCAAAAGTAATTTGTTAGGGAAAAAAAAAGAAGTACTTAATTTCAGCAATGTCAAAATATATTTTAGCAAATGCATTCAACATTAAAACTAATTAATTATTAGAATGACCCAAGAATTGAAAAAATACCCATGCCAGATAGAATATTTTGACTTTTCCCTTTGTTTTCTTTTGAACATGGTGACAAATGCTGACAAAATAGCATTTTCCAGCAGAAATGTTGCACTGATTTCTTTCAACCATCTTAACGTGATTGTGACAGATTGCACAATATAAAAAAGCAATTCTATCAGCAAAACATACTTTACACATTACACCCACTATTTTCCCTTTTTAAAGCATCTGTCACTGCTTTTAAAGGTCACATATTTCATGTTTCACTGTGTGGGGAGAAAAAATATTTTCTCTTAACTTGAGAGATTAGCAAGGATGCTATACCAGCTTTGTTGTGCATTGGATAATTTCATTTATTATTCTTACTGTTACAGAGTGCCTGGAATTCATTTTTGTGCAAAGAAACCCTTCCTTGTGTACAATTTTTGTCGTTCAATAATGGAAAAAAAACCAAAAAAGATTAATTAAATTATTGAGGTCTGATGTTTTGCTTCCACCAATTAAAATATCTTCCTCCTCTTTCCGGTAGTTCTACTGTGAAGCAAATATGACATGAAAAAAGATCAAATCCTATTTCTAATGTGAGTAAAATTCCTCTGCCCAATGCCAAGCATATTAAAAGTCAGTGTGTCCTTGTATTATAGGCCAAAAAGAAGGATGAACTATAGGATAAACTTGTTTATATCCGACAGCCACAGCACAAAAATACTCAGAAGAAGAGATTTAAGAAAGATGTGGTGGTGGATGTTTCCCCAGTTCTTCCTAATGCCCCTCTTTCCCAAAACCCTTGTCCCAGTCCCTCGTCCCCAGAGCCTTTCCAGCATCCCTGTCCAGGTAGTAAGGCGCCTGCTGCCAATGCTCTTTCCCTAAACCCTCAAACTGTCCCGTTTGTCCCAGCTGGAAACCCCCAAGTTGAGTTACAAGACAGCATATTCCCAACCCCCCAGATGACCCCTGGGGGTCACAAAATGGTAGTTGCCATGTGGCTAGGCCTCCACCATGCGCTCCTTCTTCCCACAATCCCTCTCTCCCTGTCTCTTCCCCCTCGCCCAACCCCTTTTGGTCCTCCAATTCCCAAACCCAGCGCCGCTCCCCTTTCTTTGCGTAGGCCCCTTTGGCTCCTCCCCCTGTGCCAATCAACCTGGCCACGCCCTTTGCCCCACCCATGGCTCCGCCCCAATGACATCACTCAGACACTCCACCCCCCTTGGGTGGCTCCGCCCAGGTTTCCTCCCCTTGCCCGAGTGATATCCTCAACTCTAGATCTATTTCCTCATCCATTATCTTCTGTGTAAACTTTTATTCTTTTGATGGTCTTATGGCTCTTTACTGACAAATCTGAAATGTGAAGATCATGTAAGAATTTCAAAATAGATTAGTACTTTTGATGAGCAGTGAGTTTACATGAATATCCATTTGACAACTATTAGCTTTAAGTGTCTTGTTTATTTGAACACATGGTCAAGCCTTAGCCTGTGTCCAGATGTCCACCTAGATGCTCTCACTCTTTTTTTCTCAACAGGACATGAGGAGAAAATAAGGGAAAAAGCTCACATGTTGAAATAGAGACAGGGAGATCTCTTCCCAGTCACCGTCATGGGCAAAACGAGCTTGGCTTGAAGAAACTTATTTTAATTCATTGCCAATTAAAACCAAATTTGGAGAGTGTATGCAGGGGAAGACAAATACAGAAACAATACTCTCTCACTATATCCCTCTGGTTCCCAAGCTTCACGCCAACATTCCTGACTCTTCTACCTCCTCCCGACGGGCAGTGCAAGGGCTGCAGTCAGTCCACAGCAGCTCCTCTCTGCTGTTCCTTACTCACGCTATTCCCGAGCTCCATCCTGGGGCCTTCCTTGTCCTTCAGGATGAGCTTACTCCAGCGTGGGCTCTCCATGGGCTGCAGTTTCCCTTCAGGCATGTCCACCTGCCCCGCGGAGGTCTCTCCCTGGCCCTGCTGGATCTCTTCCTGCCCCCGTCCCTGCCCCCGCTGTCCCCTCGGGGCTGGCAGGGCTGTTTGTGGCTGGGTTCCCCCGGCTCAGCCCCGGCTGCCGGGCAGCGTTTTGCCCTCCCTTGGCCGGCCTTTCCCCGGGGCTCTCGCCCGCCCGCCCGTGGCTGAGGGGCTCAGCCGTGCCCTGCGCTGGGGCCGGCCCGGGCAGCGCCGGCACAGCCACAGCGCTGCCGCCACCGCCGGGACACCCGCGCTGGGCGCAGAAATTGTTTGTGAACCGAGGTGCTCGCTGCAGATCAAAAGCTACAGTTTTAGAAAGCCGTGACATTTAAAATATGACACTTTTTAAGGTTTCATTAGCTTGAGCTCTTAAAATTTCATTTAATGTGGTCCATTTACTTGCTGTTAAAACCCACTCAGTATGCTTACACCTTATTAAACGCCCAGCATTGGGAAAATGTTCAGTGCATTCTGGAAGTCAACACAAAGCAATGAGGCCAACCAGCTTTCAGTGTATATTTTAAAATTACCTGTCTTACTCAGGAGAACCAAGAGCCAGTCTAAGATGCATTACCTCCTTTTTCTCTCTTGGAAAATTCACTGTCATTAGAGTTACGGACTTTGGCAAAAAAGGTAGAAAGTTACTTTCATGGGCATTTTATTTTATAAGCACAGAGACCAGAATGTCCCCATCTTGAACTCAGTCAATAAAAATTCATTGCCTAGAATGGATCAATGCAGTGGATCTTTTATTTCTGGTGGATGCCTTTGGTAGCTTAATTTTTCCTTGAACTTAATTTGGCTGGGTGCTTCAAAATGTTTTCTGTCTAGTGTTCTGGGCGACTAGTTCTTTTTAATGATGGAAAGATGGAGGGGCAGAATGGAAATGAACACAAAATTTGCACTAGGCGTGTAAGGTTTGGGGGTTGATATTGAAATGTTAGGTGTGGGGCATTTTAACAGAACTTGAGTTTACCTAGTCAGAGAAGAGATTTACCTGGCAGCATTGCTTGTCTTCACTCTTTTCCCTTACTTTCCTATAATATTGCTAAAGTACAATTAGGTGATATGGTTAATAAACATGCTTACTCTCATCCACAGAAAGTATGAATTTTCTTTTGATAGTGAAGCTGTAGGTCCCAGAGAAGAACCCTTCCCTTGCAACTACAGCCAGAAGCACTTTACTGGACAATTTGGTATTTACTGGGTATTCTTTTCCTCTGAGGAGAACTTCTTGCCCAACAAGAGATAGGCATTATTTCCTATTCCAAATAATCAAGACACTAAGAAAATATGATTATTTTTCCTTCCCCTAATACCTTCTACAAAACCAGAATTAGTTTAAATGTCATTTATGTAAGCACAGCATTCATTTACAGCAGATTGCAACTGAGTAACTCACAGAGATTGTCCTCAACTGTCTGACGTAAGTTTGATACCCAGTTCTACTTGGCTACTTCCACTACCAAATGAGAGCTAAGTGTAGATTTATGTGAATGTAACAAGTCTTTATTGCTTTCTTCTTTACCATCACTAATTTTTACATAATGGATAGTCACTTCATGTACTGTTATCATCTTATTATCTTATGTTTATTTTACTGTCCATGACAGAAATTCTTTTATTAATTTTTAAAATACATAAAGGCATTTTGCATTCCCCATGTAAGACTTCCCTCATATCTTAGAGAGAGCTAATAACATTTTTCTTTCAGCCATGCATAAGTTGAAATCACAAGATATCTTCACCTAGTTTTTGACTCAATCCTCTCATTGAAGCTGCATTTACTTGTCTTTAACAGACGCATTTATTTACCTTTTATCTCTAGGCTGAAACACATATTTATATTTCTGTGCTTCAGGCACTGACTTTGCATCAGTGAGAAGTTGAATTGGTAAGTGGTGGAGGTCACAGGTGGGAACTAAAATTGTGCCAGGCAGTGGGGGACACTTGTGCACATGGAACCTTTCCTAATCCCGTGGAAACTGATTCCAGCAAACCCTGGCACCAGTGCAGGAGATACCCTGCTAGGTGCCACAGACTCTTCTCCAGGCAGAGAAGGGGGCATGCATTTTCAGGGAGGAGCTGCAGCTCCTGATGGAGTTGCAGGCCAGAGCGGTCATGTTGTCAGTGCAAGGTTTGTTGGAGAAGGGGGACAGAAGGACCTGTAGTGCTGGGGAGAGCAGTAGCAGGCATGTGGGCCACCCCTCCCACCCACAGTGACAGTCACCTCCTGGGAACAATTTGAAAAGCATTCCTTGCTGTGAAAAAAAGGGACATTCAGACTGGGGAAAGGGGGAGGTTTTTCTCTAATTTTTGTGTTTTACTTGACATTGACACAGCAAGCACGCTTCTCAGTGCTAAAATGGAAATGTTCTATGTGGAAGTGGGAATATAGCAGCTGTGGGTAATGAATGTGAAGTGTTCAAAGGCATATGTAAATATTAATGGACATGCAAAGGACAGAATATAAGATGCAATTTTACAACTAAAAAAGGAATATTAATGGACATGCAAAGGACAGAATATAAGATGCAATTTCACAACTAAAAAAGGCAGTTTCCAATGGCTTTGCAGTGTGTAGAGAGCTCTCAAGAAAACTCTTTTTTAACCTTCTTCTGAGAATTTCTGGGCCATATTGAAATACAACTGTTATTGATGGAATCCTTTCCCTTAATTTTGCTCAGCTTCAAATGACATTTGTCTAGGTTTGACTTACATTTCTGCTGATCATGCCATCATCCAAAAGTTGAACCAAGAGATATTAGCAAGACCCTATCTGTTAGAAACTTGGAAATCCCTTTGTTAGTTTTACTTATGCTATGTATTTTTTTTTCCAAGAGTCAGTTTAATAAATGCATGGTCTGACAATAGTAGTGTTCTATAGAGACTATTTTTGTACTTGACTTTTTTTTTCATACAAGTATAGGACATGTAAACATTAACTTTTTTTTTTTTTTTTTGATGGACAAGGTCTGTTTTTTTTTTTTCTGCCAACATGAGGTCAATGAGGTTACTGAATAATTAGTAAAGTTTAGTAAAGTGTTAGTAATAGTAAACCTGTTATGAATTATGTGATGCATTCCAAAATGCCTGTTCTGGTAGTGGCATAACAAATATGAGGCTGCCATGACACCATAACAAAAAAAAAAACAAAAACCAAAAACACAAAAAAACCAAACAACATGGCAAAGAAGTATATTGAGTTTGCTTGGCAAGGTTTCAGTAGCAGGAGAGCTACAGATTCTGTGAGAGGTTGTCAGAAGCTTCTCCTACGTCCAATGGGGACAATACCAATGGGCTCCAAGACAAACCCATTGCTGGCCAAGGCTGAGCCTGTCAGTGATGGTGATAATATCTCTGGGATAAGGTATTTAAGAAGCAAAAGGAAAAAAAGTTACATCTCAAAAGCAAATTGTAGCCAGAGAAAGAGAAGGGAGAATATATGAGGGAAATGACCTTGCAAACACCAAGTTCAGTGAATAAGGAAGGGGAGGAGGTGCTTCACGTGCTGGAGCTGAGATTCCCCTGCAGCCCGTGGTGCATGATGAGCCTGCTGTGCCCCTCCAGCCCATGGAGGTCCATGGTGGAACAGAGATCCACCTGCAGCCCATAGAGGATTGCATGCCAGAGCAGGAAGATGCCTGTGAATCTGTAGGAAGTCCATGATGGACCAGGCTCCTGGCAGGACGAATGGGCCTGTGGAGAAAGAAGCCCATGCAGGAACAGGTTTTCTTGGCAGGACTTGAGACCGTGTGGGGAGACCACACTGAAGCAGGCAGTTCCTGAAGGACTCCATAGGGTTCTCACACTGGAGCAGGACCCTGTGGAAAGGACCCATGATGGAGCAGTTCATGAAAAACTGCAGCCCACGGAAGGGGCCTCACATTGGGGCAGGGGAGGGACTTCTCTCCCTGAAGGAGCAAAAAGTGGGAGAAAAAATGTGATGAGCTGACTGGTAAGCTCCATTTCTCAGCCCCCTTGCCCCTGGGGGGCAGGAAATACTGATTAAGGATTAAAATTAAGGCCAAGAAGAAAGGAGTGTTTTCACATTTAGTTTTAGTTCTCATTTTCCTACTCTGTTTTGATTGGTAGTTCATTAACATATTTTCCTCAAGCTGAGTCTGTTTGTCCTGTGGCAGTTATCAATGAGTGATCTTTCCCTGTCCTTGTCTCAACCCATGAATCTTTCATTATATTTTCTCTCCCCTCTGCAGGTGAAGAGGTGAGTGACAGAGTGGCTTTGATGGGCACCGGTGTCCAGCCAAGGTCAAACCACCTCAAGAAGTCAGGGAGGCAGTTCTTCCAAATAAATTTCAGTTACTTGTCAGTCTGTGCTTCTTTTCAACATCTTTGCCTTGTCCATTTTTTGCCTCTTAGAGCTCTCCCAATTCATTTGACACAAGCTTTTATAGTAATTTTTTGGGGGGGAATAAAAAAAAAAAAACAAAAACAAACAAAAAAAACACCCACAAAAAAACAAAGAACAAAAGTGATTAAATGTAATTTGGGGTGAAAAACCGGCTCAATGTCCCATCATCTATTTACTGAGAGACTGAAAATTCCGTATACTAACCAGACTGTTGGAGTAAAAAGAAGTCTGTGTAGTCCAATATACTTCCAGTGGACTTCCATTGGTAGGTGAGGCTTTGACATAGTGAAAGAAATCCATAAGTTTCCAGGATACACAAGCACTTAAATTCCTCAGAATTTAGAAAAGCAATATGAATGATTCTGGCCAACTCATATATTTTGTGTTTATCTATGTTCTTCTGCCACACTCTATCAAATATATATGCCCTCCTTTTTTGGAACTTCTGCTGAACCAAATAATATTCCGATAAAAACCAATTCCTATCAAAATTCTCTACTCCTAAGATTTATTTATCAATCATAGGGAAGAAATTTCTCTGTAGTGCATGCTCTTCTATAGTTCCTGTGTATCCAACAAGCATATATTAAAAATAACACCAATATTGGGTAAAGTATATTTTAACTGGGGCTATACTGATCTTCCCTAAGTCATGGATATGGGGAAAATAGCTCATGGGAAGCCAGTGATAGTTTTTTTTTTTCCCCTGGTAAAGCAATAAATATGCCCACTGTACAAACATAACCTTACCAAATTAGTTGTTTTTTCCTGCATCCTGATGCACAATTTAAGTTTCTGGTATAAAATAGGTTATCAGAACATTGTCTAAGAACTTTGAACTCCCTTTTGTTTTAAAATAGCCTAAATAAGTGGCTTAACAGCAATATGCTTTCCAAAAGTTACTACAGAGAATTTAATAAATTGGGGCTTTTTTTTGTTCAGACTTAACAGCACATTTAGGTGGGAATAAACATTGCTACAAGAAACCCAGAGATTTATCAGATGATCTTTTTTGAAATTAGAAGTAAGATACTGTGGAATGCTGAACAGATAAACAAAATATAAGTATTCAGGTTTTTAATAACCCAAATGAGAAACTAGGACTTTAACCGTCCAGTGGGAATCAGGGTTATAAGGAGGATATGACCATTGACAAGTATATTTGTGGACAAATATCTTGTATTTCAATTTAATTATACAATGGTTATTTTTTTATTATTAGTATACAACGATATCATTAGCAAATTAAAAAAAAAAAAACAACAAAAAAACAAACAAACAAAAAAAACCCCAACAAAAACAACAACCAAAAAAACCTTACAAAATGAAGAGAATTTGTAGCTTTCCACATGAGAAGCAAAGGCAATATATGTTAATTTAAAGTAAATTTACTGCTTAAAAATGTACAGTTACTAGCATGTAAGAGCATCATTCTTATTCTAGGTGTTAGAGATCAATGATACTTTCCCAAATATTAGTTAATTAAGACACTGACATGGCATTTAAAGATTCTCATCCAGAAGGAGCTAATACATAGGAAAAGTGCTAATACAGAAACAAGAGCAAACATTTAAATTAGAAGGGTTTTTTATTCAGTTATAGAACAAAATTTGCCTGGAATATCAGTATTATGGTAATGGCGCATGTTTCAAAGCTAACTTGACTGCATTTCTATGCCTAGCAATCTTCTCCCTCCTCTGTTTCTATTCCTCACCTCAATACACTTTGTCTTCCATTTAAAGGAACCATCTGATAAAATTAATGATTATATTACTTAATTATGCAGCATTTACCTATATTTCTATCATTATACTGTCTTCCATTAAGTGCTATGTTTATGGCTAATGACATCTCTTTCCTATGTGCCGACAGCTCAGAATTTTGTCAGATCATTGTGCAATAACTCAGTATCTTACTAATAATGCATCTATGACTAATATTAATAATTCTTACACAAAGCTGTTCACAGAAACATAGAAAAATGCCAGTGTCTGTAATAGCAAACTCGTAGTTACAGAATCATCCTAATTATACTTATTTTCATTAAACTAGCTGTGAATAAATTACAAATTCAGGGTGTATCAGAGTTACAATATGGCATGAAATTAATTTCATATTCTATCATGATATACTCAGCTTTTACAAAGATCATACACTGAGCTGTTCCCCTGAAAGCAGCCGTAGAAAAGTGCAAATATTTTTGTGGGAGTTCACCTGCAAATTAATTTACCTGCAACATAAGTCCTTTGATAAAAGTGCCTTTCTTTCACTAAATAAATAATAGCTATGTCTGATGTGCAGTTATGTGTCCCTTCCCTGGACATATTCAAGCATTTCTATAATTTTAATGCATTTAAAATGATGGCACATCTGTATAGAGAAGTACTGGTGTGGTCCTTCCCCTTCCCCTTCCCC
>WAAE01005519.1:0-42810 GCA_013400495.1 Nicator chloris | reverse complement strand
GGCGGGCGGGGACTCGCTGGCGGCGGCCGGGGCAGCGCAGCGGCGGCCGCGTGATGAGGGAGCGGAGCGGCACCTCCGGCGGCGCTGGCGGCGGCTCGGGCGGCCCCGCCATGGAGAGGCGGCCGCAGCGCCAGCCCGACTACATGTCCGTGTGCCTCTTCGCAGAGGAGCCCTACCAGAAGCTGGCCATGGAGACGCTGGAGGAGCTCGACTGGTGCCTGGATCAGCTGGAGACAATCCAAACCTACCGCTCCGTCAGCGAGATGGCATCCAACAAGGTGAGCCCACGTGCGGCACCGGGATGCGGGACGGGGATGCGGGACGGGGATGCGGCACCGGGATGCGGGACGGGGATGCGGAGAGGCGCGGGGCTCTGAGCCTGATCCCGACCCGTCCCCGCGTCTGTCCAGGACAGCAGCTCCAGGTTAGCTGCGGTGAAGGGGCTGCGGGTTTCCCCGCGGAGACGCGTCCAAGGAGAACTCGCGGCGGGTGGCGTGGGGAGAGCGATCCGGGATGGATCGGGGAGCGCGATCCGGGATGGATCGGGGCGAGCGCGATCCGGGCTACCGTGGAGAGCCCGGTCCCTGCCGCAGGCTCACTTCCGAAAATTAAAAAGGTTTCAATTAGCTCCGGTCCCTTGGAGCCGATATGAGCAGCAACACTCTGCAAACGCCCGCATGTAGCAAATCATCACGCCAGAAGTCAATTAACTTCATTGCTTAATAATAATAACGGCGAACTGTAAACATTGTGGGTCCGGTATTTTACGGCTGTTTTGGCTTTCAGTGACGTTTTAATTTGGTTTTTAATGCGCTGGGCTGGCACCGCTTGGCAGCACATGGAGAGGGTGGGCAGGCAGGGATGGTGACAGAGAATCAGCTCCAGGGGCTGCTGCTCTGCGGAGCTTTCCGTGGGAGCGAAAAGGGAGTTGTGAGTTTCTCTGCACAGAATAAAGTGCTGAAGTAAAGCAAGAAAAGTCCGTGGTGTTTAAAGCCAGGGAAGCAGGAGGAGTGCGGAGTGCCAGGAGTATCCTGACGGGCAGCAGAGAGCGAAACGCGAGTTCCGAGCGCCCGCGTGCAACTTTTGGGAGTTGAGGCTCCAGTCCACCCGAGCCCAGCTCGGCTCCAGCATCCCCCGGAGCCCGCCCGTTCCTGGCGGGTCTCCCCGCCCGCTGCCCGCGGCTGCAGCGGAGCCGGGCACAGCCCCGGGCCAGCCTGGCAGCTCCCAGCCCGCGCCTGCCCCTTCCAGAGCTCCTAGACAGCGCTTCCAGCCCCGCCGTGACCACTGAAGTTGTCACAGTCACAGACCCCCAACCCAGTGCCCGTCGCATCCACATCCTTGCCCAGTTGTGATGGTTTTAAACCCAGTTCTGCACCACCCCGATGCTGTTGTTGTTTTATTTTATTATTTTTTTTTCCTAATTGGAAATGACTGCAATCAGAGATGCTGAATCAGAAACTGAATTTATGGAAAAAAGTTGAGCAAAGTAATCCCGTGTTGTTTCAGCTTCCTCTTCTGGTAGTGATTACCACGATTTGCAGGGGCAAAGGAAGCAGTAAAAGTTTTATAGACCAAGCTTTCAAGAAAGAAATGTTCGTTTTTTCATTTGAGTTAATGTTGAGGGAACCCTGGATGAAAGTTGAGAAGGGTTCAGGTTGCACCTCCAGTGTGAACACGATGCCCTTCAGTTTGAGGGGGTTTTGTTTGTTTGTTTGTTTGTTTTTTTCCTGAGTGACAAATCCAGCGTGGTGAAGGTGAAACAAAATTGCTTTAGTAGCACTTTAAAGTTGCGATTACCCGGTGTGCAGATGGCTTGCAGCTGGCTCGAGCAAAAACTTCCTGAAACTTTGTTCTTTCATAACCCGTTTCTGAAATGTCTGCGCTTTTTTGGTCAACTTCCAGTTTCACAGTTTTCAGCTGTGAAAGAGAAGCATAAAATGGCCTCACACCTCTCTTGCCTTTGCCCTGGAGCTGTAAATGTTGTCACAAATCATGGCACGGGTTGGGTGAGAAAGTTTAGCTTCAGTGCCTGATGATTTGGGGCATTCGCGGCTTTTTGAGGGGTGTGGTGGCAGACGATGTGCGGAGCGGTCTGGCGGTGCTGGGTCGCTCCTGCACCTTCAGGAGGGGCTGCAGCCGCCCTTCCCCGCTCCGAGCATCCCGTCCCAGCGCCAGCTCCGCTCCGAGGCATCCCCGTTTGTCACCGGCAAACAGCAAAGCCGGCAGATGTTTTGAAAACAGGATGCTTGGGCTGCGCGTTATTAAAGAAAAAACGGAAAGAGAAACAGTCTCGATAGGAAGAAAGCAAATCGGCTCGGCATGCTCCCAAGCGCAGCAGCAGAATAAACACTGACCTATCTTCCTGACCTCCGCTCTCGCCAGTTCCTGGCCCCGCGCCACCCAAGCCAAACTACGTCATTTGAGCCTGATAGTAGGCATGGCACAGCTGTTGCAAGTGTGACTCGAATTTCCTGTCTCCTTCCTGACAGACGTAGTTTAGAAAATCCAGAGTTGCAACAACAGCGCGGAGAGAGGCAGAGAGGGAGGCTCTCGGCATCCGTGCGCGCAGGGGGATTCTCGGCAGCGCTGCGGCAAAAAAAAAAAAAAAAAAAAAGGAGGCAGCGGCGGGGGAAGAGCCATGCGGGACGGCAGCTGGGCTTTGAGCTGATGGGGGTCGGAAGGCAGCGCTTTAAACATGTGCGTATTCCTTGTTAAGCCGGGAGTTAAGGACAGCAGGAGCGAGGGGACGAGCGGCTCAGCTTGCAGACTTGTGCTGCCGTCAGGGAGCCGAGGGACCCTGCAGTGCCACCCGCAGGGATCCCACGGAAAGCTGGCAAAGAGGAAACTCTGCTCCCTCTGATGCTGGCAGGGAGTCCTGGTGCATTCCCGGTGCAAACCAGCCCAGGCTCTCTGCAGAGCTAACCGTGCACAGCGCCCTGATCTTTCTAATTTAGAGGAAAATAATAACCTGCAAAAATACCTGTTTGCAGCTGCCGTGAAGGGAGTTTATTTTCCTAGCGCTGAATTTCCTAACATCTTTTGCTGGGAGCTGATAGGGCCCTGCAGCTTTGCACTGAAACAAAATAACCTGGAAGGAGCTCTGCAGGCACTCGGTGCTGCCTGAGGGAGCAAGCCACACTTATTCACATTATTGTTACATATGTACTCTGTTTTTCCTGCATTTATCACCCTGTCCAGCTTCCAGCTGCTGTGTCAGAAGTGTTTGTGAGTCAGTGATCATAAAGAAGGGGGGATTTTCAGTCCTGGCATTAGGCAGCTGTCCTTAGCCTCACTTTGCTGCAGATGGGACCTGCTCTAGTCCCTAATTTGGGATCTGGGGCAGGATGTGCTCAGTGCATCCCCTGGATCACAAGAAGGAGCAGGTCTTTTTCCCAGCTGAAATGCTGGCCTTGCAAGCTCCAGGTTTTTATGGGGCCATCACATCCTAAAATGGAGGGATGGAGAACATGGATTGTTTCTGCAGAGCTGCCTGTCCGTGCAGGATGCAGCCCAAAGGGAGATGCCTGCATGGACCTGAGCAGCACCTTGGCCTCTCCTTAAATCAGGCTAATTCAGAGCTTTCTGCAGTCCGTGGAATCCAGAGAACAGAATTTGTGGTCTCTGGGGATATTCAAAGTTTAAATAGACAAGAGTGTGAGTGGTGTCCTCTCATGACTTTGCAAACCCTCCTGTCTCTACCCAAACTGTTCCTTGGAGGACTCTTCCTCGCAAATCCTTTAACTCTCTTATTGCAACTCCTAAAGATGTTTCTGTTATCCCCAAGTGCTGGATAACTCAACCCTTGTCCAGCTAGCGGCCCGGGACAGCAGCACAACCGCTCCGTGTTCCTCTCTCGCTTGTGAGCCGCAAGATAAACACAACCCATTTCATTCTGCTTGGATTTCAAAGGGCATTTCGGTCAGAAAAGCGGAGCAAGGCCGCACCTCGCTTTCGGGAGAGGGTGGTTAAATAAACATCTGGCCATGAATGTAAACTGCCGGGGCCGCGCTGGAGGTCGCGGCCAAGTGCCAGCGGTGGATGTGCCGGGCTGCACAACGTCCCCTCCCTCCGGCCAGCCTGGCAGCCCCCAGCCCTGTCCCCTTCCTACGTGATGTTTCCCTTAAGTGGTGCCGAGCTGTTTAGTCTTCCCCTGGCTTTGCGCTGGAACTTCCTTTGTTTAATCGCCGCACAAAGAGAGGTTTGTTCGCTGCGGCAGCCGGCGGAACAAAGACACTTCCACGTCTCCTGTTTTTCCAAGGCGGGATGAATCACTGAGCTCCGCGCGGTGCCGGTATTCCCAGGGATTTGCGTTGGGGAAGCGGCGATCGGAGCGCCCTGGCAGGGCCGGGAGAGGCGCGGGGCAGCGCCGGCCGCTCCCGCAGCGCCGCTCCCGCAGCGCCCCGCGCACGGCGCGCACACCGAGCCGCTTTGACGTCGCTCTTTAACCATTCCCTGGCCGTGCAGCCGCCGCTGCCGAGCAGGACCCCGCGCCGTCGGCATGCTCCAGGAGGTAGGAGCTGTTTCTGGCTTACTTTGGGGATATTCTCCCCAGCTGGGTGTCACCTGGCGGGTTTGGTCTGTGTTGGGGATGTCCTTGTGCTAGAGGACAGGGCACTGCGTTCCTCCGGCGCTGCGGGAGCGGGGTTTGCACCAGAGGCGCTCGGAGGGGTGAGCGGGAGCTTCCAGAGAAAGCTGCTGGATCAGGAGGGAACAACTCTGGGTGCTGGCTCTGACCCAGGCTGGAAACCCCTCGGGATTTGGGGAGCTTGGTCCCAGTCAGCTCCTGTGTATCAGTCTGATCGCCATCATAAATGGACTTTGGGGTGGCTGTCGCTGTGTCCATCCTGTTCCTCCTCCGGTGCTTATTGCCCTCTCCAGTAAATCGTTCTGGGGGTGTCAAATATGCCCTAAAAGCGGGGTGGAATATTGGGGCCATACGTATTTAATAATGCAATATTTTGTCCTTGCGAGCTCTCTGGGCTGTCTGTCTGGATACCTTGGTTAAACTGCTTCAGATATTTTAAAAATTGAAATCTTGGAAAGCTGCAGCATGGGCTGTGGGATGTGTGGGGACAGGATTAGGAGACGGTGTCACCATCCTGAAGCAAAGGGATTTGGGGTGCTGGATGCTTTCCCATTTAGGGATGTTGTGGAAAAGGTGTGGGAAAAGCCCAGCCAAGGGGGATCCCTTGGCCAAATTGGTGCAGAGATCAAGGCTTTGGGGGTAGAATTTTGGTTCAAATCCTTCTCCCCAGGAGCTTTTTGGGGAGCTGTCACCCATCCTCCGGGCCACAACATTGCCCAGGACCTTCCAGCATGTCCTTTAACCAATTCTGGTTTTCCTGGGATGTGATGAGGTTTTAAAAGTCCTGCATTCTCAGACTTTTACGTTATAACACGTCAGGGTGGGGCTTAAATAAATAATAGCTCAAAGGCAGGTTCAAAATGAATCATGAGCCGAGGGCAGCACTGGAGAGTGACTAAATGTGGGGAGCAGGGACCTCTCTGGAGTGCAGGATACTGGTGACGTCCCAGAGGAGCAGCATCACTTGGGATGAAGGAGCTGAGAGGGATTTCAGGGCAGTCCTAATCCTCATCCTGGTTTTGAGTGATTTTGTGGACAGCCTGACTCCAAACTCCTCATTTTCTTCCCCGGTTGTGTTCCACGGGGCTGATCCAAATATTTGCATGAAGTGAAATGAATGGAAAGATGTTGAGTTATGAAGGGCAGGACAAGTTGTGGAGATGGATTGGGATGGAGATTCACCCTCAGAGCTCTGAGAGGGAGAGATGCCCCCGATTAAAGCCTGGCTTAAAGCAAACAAACCAGAAGTGCCTCACCTTGCTGCTGGTTTAGCACAGCTGGGCCAACGGCAGCAAAAGGATTCTGAGGAGCATTTGCCTATCTCTGTGTGGGAAGGAGTTTTCATTTAATTTTATCTCCATTAATTAGTGCCTTCTCTATGGGTTTGATGCTTGCATTAGGCTCATTTTCATTTTGACAGGGCCAGCTGCCACGTTTTGGGGGGGATAAATCTTCCCTGTATTTTCACTGCCCTCTTCCCAGGACTCCCTCTTTATCCCGTGTTTTCTGAAGAAAACAAGCTTCTTTTGATTCAAAGTCGCCAGAATTTTTTTTTCCCCCCAACACGGGCATCTTGGAAAAGTCTTCTCAGGGCACAAAGTTATTTGAATTTTCCAAAGCCTGTTCTCCTGCTCAGGTAAAACCCCAGCTGGATTTGCCTAAATGATGACTGCAGAGCTTGATTCAAATTTAAATTAGATTTAAATTGCTGCTTCATACGATTAACAAAATCCCATGTTTAATTGCATTGCTCCCTGGTTAAATGACACTCTGTTGGTTGTTATTTAGGGGGTGTTTTTTTTCTGATTGGGGATATAATCCAGGTTATTCCACCCCAAATTCCCAGCATCTGCTGGCACCCCGGAGGAGCAGGGATGGCTCTGTGAGCACAGGGGAGGCTCTTGGCTTTGTGGGCTCTCCTGACGCAGTGGCTCGGCTTCCTCTGGCACCGGGGCTGTGGTTTGCAAGGGTGTGACTGACACAAGATTTGGGGCTGAGATCTGCAGCCTCTGCAGCACTCTCTGCTCTTGGGGCCACAGATGTTGTCAGGGCTTTCTTAAATCAGCTTCGTGTCAACAAACGAGCTGCTGGAGGTTTGCGTTTTGTGCTGCTGCCTCTCAGCAGCTCCCCTTCCTCAGTGTCCTTTCGCTCTCCACACGTCCAGCATCCTTGCAGCTGGTCAAATGCTAAAAATGACATTGCAGGATCAGTGTTTTGGCCTGTTTCTGCTTTTATTTCCTGGCCTCTCCTCAGAGGGAAGAATAAAAGCAGTGCTGGGGTGGGAAATTGGTGTGGACACTGACCATGCTGCTCTGGGAGCTGCTCTGGGGAGTTATCCCCAGCCTGGGATGTGCCTTTTGTGTGGTTCTTCCTCCCAACAGTGCAATTGGGGTTATAAAATGCACCTTTCAGTGGGGGAGAGGAAATCCATACAAAACCCCACCAGATGAGCTGTAGACTGCAGATGTAGCTGCCAAAAGAATTGGATAGGAGAGATCTGCTCTGGATGTTGGGAAAGCATTTTGGATGGAGCAGAAACCAACCGGAGCTTCCTCCAAAGGATCCCAAAGCTTCAGACAGGGCCAAACCTCCCTGCTGGGGTTTTTCCACCCAAGGAGACCAAAAATCTGTCCTTTGTCCCATCACACAGCCAGGAGTAACTGTCCAAGGCCAGGCTGGACAGGGCTTGGCGCAACCTGGAATGGTGGAAGGGGTGGAATGAGGTGGTTTTCAAGGTCCCTTCCACCCCAAACCAGTGTGAGCTTCTCTGGAATCTTAAACTCTGCCAGTCCAAGCATTTCACATCAGTCCAGACAAATGGAAACCCAACCCAAGGATTTTGGCAGTGGGGTTGGAGACAGGGATCCACGGACAGTCGTGATGGAATATTGAGACAGGGATCCACGGGCAGTGGTGATGGAATATTGGGACTGGGATCCACGGGCAGTGGTGATGGAATATTGGGACTGGGATCCGTGGGCAGTGGTGATGGAATATTGAGACTGGGATCCACGGGCAGTGGTGATGGAATATTGGGACTGGGATCCGTGGGCAGTAGTGATGGACACTCCAGGACTGGGATCCACGGATTGGGATAAGTGGGCAGTGGTGTTGGATACTGGGATCCAGGGGCAGTGATGTTGGACACTCCGGGACTGGGTCCAGGGCCCACAGGAGCAGGCAGGAGCAGATCCGGCCCCGCAGGGCACACGGGGATTTCTCCAGGTGCCAGCCCCATCCCGGGCGGGCACACCTTGCCCACGAATGACACGCGGATTTTCAGGGAAGCACCGCGCTGCTTTCTCCGTGACCCGAGCCCTTCCCCGCGGCGGCCGAGGGGGATTTTCCTCCCTCAGCACTGAGTAACACCCGGAATTCTCGGGAATGGAGCAATCCCGTCTGGCTGCGGAGCAGCACAAACCCCCGGCGCTTTCCTTGGGCAGGCTCCTGCAGGGAGTTTTTCCTTTCCGGCATTGGGAGCAATTTGCATATTTCGAGTTCATTTGGCTGGAAATGAGCTGGAAATGCCCCAGTGCTGCAAACGCTCAGCTCCAGCTTCCAATTCATCACTTTTTTAAAAGCCCCGTGTTGCGTAAATCCCGTCCCACCCAAGGGAGGTTCTGCTGCTCTCAGAAATGCTAAACTTCACGGTGGGGGGAAAATCTGAATATTGTTCTGTCTACATCAGATAGATGTTCTCGCTTTCATGAGCAGCCACATGCTGATTTATGGCAACCTGCTCTTTATTTATCAACATTTACATTGTGGATTTCTAAATTATTCTAATAACATCAGGCCAACAAGTTGGTCATGATGTTGCTCCTTTAAAGTCTTCCTTTGAACATCTCTATAAATCAAGGCTGCTTTGATGTGAAATTGGAGATTTCATAAGCCCGTGTTTACTTTTGGGTTTCCAAAATCAGCTGAAGGGAAAACAAAAAAAAAACACCAACCCCAAAAAACAAATAGTACTTTGTATCTCATTAAAAAGAGTTTCTAGCACATTAAACATGATATTGTTTTAGGAAATAAGAAGTAGGAAGAGCTGCAAAAGAAATTTGATTTTTTTTAATGACTGATAGTTGACTGCAACCATTCCGCTTTTCTCCAGGCACTGAAATATGGCTGAAAACTTTCTCCTTTCGTGCTGTTTAGTGTGAAACAGGCTCGTGGTTCTTGGTTTGGTTGGTTTGTTTTTTTTTTTTATTTAAGTATTAAATTCACCTCCCGTCATCCTCCATGGAGTACCTAGGAAGGAAAATCGATGGGAATTATGAAGTAACAAGGACAGCTGCAAATTTGTTTGCCATGGTCCTTTCTGTAAGTGATGTAACAGCAGGAAAACACAGATAAGCTGGGTTACAGCTGCTCCAAATCCAGGAATTTTAACTCTTGACTCCCAAACTTTCGAAGAAATGCTCCACAATTCCAAAACCCAGGAGTTTGGTTCGGCGCAACACAGGAATGAGATGTCAGGAGGAGAGGGTTGGACATAACAAATACTCCTTCAGTGGGGTGGCATAAATCCCTTTTTTTTTTACCTGGAGAAGAGTGTGGCATCCATCCCCGTCCCAGACAAAAGCATTCCACATTCCCTGTCTGAGCCCATTGCTCGGATGAGTAATTTCCCTCCCGTGTGTAACTCATTTCACTGGGGCAGGTGAGGGGCGGCTCTGCCCGGCACATCCCAGGAAAAGAGCTGCTCCGTGCAGTCCCACCAAGGTCTAATTGCACCTCTGGACCTGCGCTAATTACCCGCGTAATTAAACGAGGAGGATTCAGCGCGGCTCCCCCAGCGAAAGTAACCCTCGGCACACAAACCCTTTTGTTCTGGGGTTTCCAGGAGAGCCGGGGATGGGAGCTTCGGTCAGCAGGGTGGGTCGGGAACAGAGTTCATAAACACTGGAGATGTGCAGCGAGATTCCTCCATCCAAGTGTGGGGTGGGATCCCTCTCTGCAGGGCTTCTCCAGCCCCAGAGCATCCCAGCTGCTCTTTTATCTCCCAGTCGCCCTCAGCTCCTGCGGATCATCCGGCTGCTTTTGAGCCGCCTCTTTGCATGAGGTCTCCTGGCCTCGGGGAACCCCAGCTGGGCTAAATCCACTTCAAAGGATTTCCAGCAGTGGCAGATCCCCACTCCTGTCTTTATTCTCCCTTCGATGTGCCAGGAACAGCTCTCCCAACTCCAGAGGGAACGGGAACAGGAATTACAGCAGGATTCATCCCCAGAGTCAGTGTGAGACTGGAAAGGCCAAGGGCTGTGGATGCTTCTTCACGGCCCTCCTCAGGAGAGGAACAGAGCTGTTCTTTCCATAAAGAGCCAGAAAAGTGGGAATTTCCACACTAAATCAGCAGGGAGGTTTTCCCAATCCCCACTGGGGTCATATCGTGGAATCCCAGATTGGTTTGGGTTGGGAGGGATCTTAAAACCCATCTCATTCCACTGTCCCAGGCTGCTCCAAGGCCCAATGTCCAGCCTGGCCTTGGGCACTGCCAGGGATCCAGGGGCAGCCACAGCTGCTCTGGGAATTCTATTCCAGGGCCTCCCCACCCTGCCAGGGAACAATTCCTGCCCAAGATCCCATCCAGCCCTGCCCTCTGGGAAGCCATTCCCTGTGTCCTGTCCCTCCATCCATTGTCCCCAGTCCCTCTCCAGGTCTCCTGGAGCCCCCTTAGGTCCTGCAAGGTCATGGTGAGATCACCCTGGACCCCCCCAACATGGTTGGGCTCCTAAATCTGTCAAATTCGATCATAAATTAGGCCAGATTTTCTTCCTCTGGATAAAAATGAAGCACATTTGGTGAGGATGGGGTGACAGGGCAGCTGCCAAGCGGCTCCAGGAGCTGCCATGCCCTTGGTGCCAACCTCACCACCCTCCCAGGGCCCCTCACCGAGGATTCCTGTGTCTGGAACCAGAGCTCAGCAAAGGAATAAAGGTGGGGAGAAGGCCTGAGCAGCGAGGGGTTGGTGTGGGCAGCAGGAGGGGAGCTGGGAGTGAACTTCCCACTGGTAATCAAGGAAATTCCCACCCGCACGCTGGAAAGGAGCTGGAAGGGAACTGTGATTCCCTGGAGGAGAGGATGCATGGAATAGGGTCACTGCTGGTAATCCAAGAATGATCCAGTCCTGGGAGACTTAATTTGGTGCAGATGAGTTCTGCAGTTGCTTCAGAGCAGGCAAAACAGGAAAGCTCCACACGACGCCGGGGCTGTTCCTCACACAAGGCTCCAGATGCTCCCAGACTCGCTGGGAATGTTGGCTGTGCCTATGGATATGGAAAATGGCACCTGGGCTTCATCTTTTTAGTGTGATCTGCACTGCTCCCATCAGTTAAAGGTGTTCATTGCATGACCCCGTGGTCAGAATTTGGGGTGGAGGGAAGGGAGCACTGAGCCCATTTCCTGATTTTCTTCTTTTTAAGGGAAACTGCCCTGGATTTGGGGTGAGCATCCCCTCCTCATCCATACACTCCTAATTCCCATCTCTTAGCGAGCTTATCAGTGCTAATTTCCTTTGGAAAAAGCGCGGGGGTGATTATTAATTATGAAAATTAATGAAAATAACAGCACGGGGCCCCTGCCGCAAATGGGCATTACCGTAATTACCGGCGCGGCTGCCGGCCGTTACCGTAATTGCACGCGGCGCTCTCCAAAGCCCCAATCCCTGGGTTTGCTCCAGTTGGAATTTTCTCCTCACTCCCTGCAATCTGTTTGTTTTCCCCGTCGCTGTCGCATGGATTTAAGGTCGGGATTGCTACAGGGGGGTTGCACGTGACATAAGCCATTGATCCCTGCAGAGGCAGCAGTCTGCTCGCTCCCTGCAGAGCAATTCCCGGGAAGCAGCGCCACTCCAGAGCATCCTGGCATCAAGGAAAAATCCCAAAAACCCGCCACGAGCAGCGGAACATCCGGGATGCCTCGGTGTTTTTGAAAGGGGGGGTGTGCGACAAAGTAAATCCTGCTAGGTGCCAGCATCGTCGGGATGACAAATCCCAATAAACTTTGCAAATCCTGTGGGAATTCCCACAGCTCCGGGAAGCTCCGGGGCTGGGTTTGAGCCTTACAGTCCTTTCGGCAGTGCTGGGATTCTGCTGCCCGTGTTTATCCAAGGCTGCTGATTAAAGGGCTGGAAAAACGAGGGAGACTAAAGCCGTGGGGGGCAGATTCCTGCTTCCAGACGGGATACGAGAATCCCGAGGATTTTTCTCTGCTGCAGATGCCTCGGGTGACCTTGTGGCTGCCACTTAATTGCGCCGTGGAGAGGCAGAGCCGCCCCTTGTGCTTTGTGAGGCCACTTGTGAGGTAAAGACATTTTTATCGGCTGTTTGCCCGCCGGCACCCGGGCTCAGGGATGTGAAAGGGGCCATTGTAAGGAAACCTCGGCTGATGAAAAGCGGTGTGAGTGACCGTCCGCTGACGGTGCTCTCCCGGTGCGGGTAAAGGCCGGGATGCAGGGAAATGCTGCAGCACATGCTTGGCTGTCAGGCTGTGGGAGGGCTCACGTGTCCCGGCTGCTGCTGGTGAGCGCTGCAAAGACGTCACTGGGAGGAGAGACGGGCTCAGGGCTGCGCTCCCCTGCCAGCCCTGCCGGGTTCCGCCCCTGCCGCTCCTTCGCCAGGGTTTGTCTGGGCGCTTTCAGAGGGGTTTTTGTCCCTCGTGGTTGGCAGGAGGTGGAGTGGAGAACCTGGGGCACAAAATCCACGGGCCAGCGCTGTGGGATGTGTTCCCAGGCAGCCAGAATCCTTCACATCCCAGTCCTTGCTGTATCCCCTGGGATGCCAACCTTCACATCCCAAATCCTTCCTGTATCCCCTGGGATGCCAACCTTCACATCCCGCTCCTGTCCCTAGCCCCTGGGATACCAACCTTCACATCCCAAAGCCTTCCTGTATCCCATGGGATGCCAACCTTCACATCCCTCTCCTGTCCATATCCCATAGGATACCAACATTCACATCCCTCTCCAGTCCTTATCCTGTGGGATGCCAACCTACACATCCCAAATCCTTCCTGTATCCCCTGGGATGCCAACCTTCACATCCCTCTCCTGTCCCTATCCCCTGGGATACCAACCTTCACATCCCTCTCCTGTCTTCATCCCATGGGATACCAACCTTCACATCCCTCTCCTGTCCTTATCCTCTGGGATGCCAACCTTCACATCCCTCTCCTGTCCTTATCCCCTGGGATGCCAACATTCACATCCCTCTCCTGTCCTTATCCTGCGGGATGCCAACATTCACATCCCTCTCCTGTCCTTATCCTGTGGGATGCCAACATTCACATCCCTCTCCTGTCCATATCCTGTGGGATGCCAACCTTCACATCCCAAATCCTTCCTGTATCCCTTGGGATGCCAACCTTCACATCCCTCTCCTTCGTATATCCCATGAGACAGGATTTCAGCTGCTTGACTTACCTGGAATGTGAGGTCTCACTGTGTGATGGTGAGAGTAGGACTGGATGGGAGATTGGGAAGGATTCCTGGCTGGGAGAGTGGAGAGGGGCTGGGATGGAATTCCCAGAGCAGCTGTGGCTGCCCCTGGATCCCTGGCAGTGTCCCAGGCCAGGTTGGACAGGGCTTGGAGCAGCCTGGGACAGTGGAAGGTGTCCCTGCCATGGCAGGGGTGGGATGGAATGGGATTTAAGGCTCTTTCCAACCCAAACCATTCCAGGATTCCCTGTTTCTGTGGCACTGGCAGGCTGCTGTGGGAGGGGACAGCAGGGACAGAGGTGGCATTGTCCCAGCAGGTCACACCCCACCTTTGGGCTGCACAGGTGAGAGGCAGGTGCCATCATCTTCCCACCTCTGCTAACCTTGAATTTAAGGAGAGGAGAAGATGGGTCACAACTTCCTTTGCTCCACGTGGCCAAAGGTTGAGCTGGAATCCCATCTGGACGTTCTGGAGCCGTGGCTTGTCCAGCCTGGGCTGTCAGAGGGAGCAGGGATTTGGGGCTGTGCCCACGCCTCACGTGTCCCCCAGCACGCGGGGCAGCCTCGTGCCATCATCCCGGGAGAGGCTGAGAGCTGGGAAGGCAGCTGGAGACAGGAGAGCATTTCACAGCAAAGATGGCCCTTTTATTTTGGGAATCCTGGCCTCTGGCATGTGCTGTGTTCCCGGCACAATCGCCAAGGACGTCCTGAGCAGCGGGAGAGCCGCACATCCCAGTGATCCCGTGCTGGGAGCACGGCACAAGGGGATTTGCTTTGGATTCCATGTCAAGGACAGCTCCAGCTTCCTCATAAAGGGATTGCTTGTCTGTTTGAAACAAAAACTGCACAACTGATTAAATATTGAAGTTTGGATTGTGAATCACAGAATGGTTGGGGTTGGGAAGGACCTTAAAGCTCATCTCGTTCCACCCCCTGCCTCGGGCAGGGACATGACAGATGCATTCTTTTAAGAATGAATGTGTGAATTTATGAATTGCAGTTACAGACTTAAGGTGATTCTTTTTTATACCTCTTATCTGAAGGATATTTCAGTTTGTCAAGGGACATCTTGCTGCGTTGCTGCAGTTTGCCCTTTAGCACAGAGGAGGAAAAACCCAATCACACTGAAAATGTGAAAAACACTTTTAAAAATCCAGCTGGGAATACTTTGAAAGTCTCTGAAAGGAACAGGATTAAAGCAAAGCAGGAATGGAGAGGAGCCTGCTGCCTGCTTTTCCCTTATTTAAATATTCCAGGAGCTTCCTCCATTTTAATTTTCCCATAAAACATGGCTGTGTTAGCGGAGCTGGCAAAACCAGCATCATTTCCCCGAGGCGGCTCAGCTGAGCCGGGCTCCTGCGGAGCGGGGACCCCCTTCAGGAACTGAGCGAGCAGCACGATCCCAAATTCCCCAGCGCTTCCAGGCACGCGGCCGGATCCGTGCGGATCAATTCCCGTTCCTTTGTGCATTCCCGGATCTCAGCCCTCGCTCCCGGGCGAGCGCATCCACCCACGGGCAGCCTCGGCGAGGATGCGCTGCCGGGCTTGCCTTGGGCTGGGATTAGCAGCGGCCGGTTTTTGCCGGAGCTCTGCCGCGGATGAACGCTGATTTTTTGGGATTGGGATTGGGAAAGGCTCCTCTCCCGTCGGAGCGGCGATTTCTCCGGGAGGATTTGTGCTGGCTTGCAAGGAGCTTTCCAAAATGCCTGAAGCCAACTATTTGTTATCTGTGTCTTGGGGTTACATCAAGGTGGGTTTAATTCCTGAAGGATTATTAATTACCGAATTATTAACGCCTGCCTTTTTTTTTTTTTTTTTTTTTTTTTTTTTTTTTTTTTTTTTTGTTTTTTTTTTTTGGTGCTGTGTTGCTCGGAGAAAGCCTCTGTGAGGAAAATGTGCTTTTAAAATGCTGATTTCTATGTGTTTTGGCTAATCATGTGTGTGATGTGCATGCAGAGTCCATGGATGTCATTTTTGGGGGGGAAATCGGTGTTGCAGGATAAAATGATGCAGCAGTGAAAACGTTGGATTATCAAATCAGCAGATCCTTCAGATCTGAAGGATCACAGAATGAATATCTAAGGAAATAATGCCTGAATCCCACATTTTGCTGTATGATCTTCAGATTTAGAGCATATTTGTCTTCTGGATATGCAGTTGTCTGTTAATTTAATACGAAATGGAACAAATTTAGAAAATCCAGAACAAAAGAAGTTTTAGGAATGGGGAATCTCAACCTGAGATAAAAATCTGAGCTTTCAGAGAGATTTATCTGAAACATTCCCTCCTCGTTTGTGACAGTAACAATTAATGAGCATCTTTAGAGGAAACGAATTCCGTGGGCTGAAAAGAAATATCCAGTCATGGTGATGCCGAGCAGGATGGAAATGAAACCATCTGTCGGTGACTCCATCCCAAATATCCCCGGAATCCTGCATGTTGGGGGAGCCTCCCGTGCTAACGCTGTGTGGATCTGGGAAAGGATTCCATAAAAATGCCATTTTTCTGTGCTCTCCCCCTGGCAGTTCAAGAGGATGCTGAACCGGGAGCTCACGCACCTGTCCGAGATGAGCCGCTCCGGCAACCAAGTGTCCGAGTACATTTCCAACACTTTCCTGGGTAAGGAATGCATCCCGAGCTTTTTCCTTCTGGCTCAGGGAAGGGTTCAGGGCAGCCCCATTGCCCCCATTCACAGCTTCCCTCTTTGGGTTTTCACTTTCAAAATAAGCCATTGATTTCAAACGGCTGCGGGGAGGGGGAGAATGGGGTTTGGGTGAGTGTATCCACAGAGGAATTCCTTCCCCAGCCCTGGGATGTTTGTGGGAGGATTCCGTGGGGCTGCTGCTGGCTGCCTTATGCAATGCTGGGGTTTTTGTGGTGACCTTATGGAAAGGACAAAGTCACACAGAGCTGGCTGCAGCCACTGCCTCCTTCAGCTGCATCTTCCCTTCGGAGCTGAGGCTCACACTAAATCATCCCCAAGATTTTATTCATTGCTTTGCCTAAATCTGCTCATTTTGCACCAGAAGTCAGAGAATGAAGGGAATATTTTGCATTTCATTCATTCTGTAGGAGCTCACAGCTCCAGGGACATGAATGAATCCTCTGTGTCAGCGTTTGTTAGGAGAAACGGGATTTTCTCAGGAAGCAGCTTCAGGATTTGTGACCATTGGCATCTAAAATGAGGAGCCTCGTGTTTACAGACATCCCTGAATCCAGCAGCTCCAAAGGCTGAGTGTCTGTGGATGCTGGGGATTCATGCCCTGAGGTTGGAACGGCCCGGAACACGCTCCCTGTGTGACACACAATTATTCCCATTAAGGATTTTAAAGTGATTCCAATATCCAGCTGCAACTGGAACTGCTGCCTGCATTTAGGACACTCCACAGCATTAATAATCCGTGGAAGTTTGGAGCTGCTTTGTGGGAATGCATTGATTTTATTGCACAGCTGAATCCAGAGCATGAATTCAAACAGGGAATTGGACTGGATTGGGATGCACAGAGGGGCTAATCCAGGGATTTGGCTGGTGGTCAGCTCTTCCCAGTGTGGAGCAGGAATTGCCAATGTGGCCACCAAAAATAAACCCCACAGACACTCAGGTTAATGGAGCCTGAATCCCAGCAGGGGCTGATGAGCCAGAGCTGCTGCTGGTGCTGCCAGGGTTGTTTTTTCACAGAATTCCAGACTGGTTTGGGTTGGGAGGGATCATAAGGATCATCCAGTGCCACCCCTGCCATGGCAGGGACACTTCCACTGTCCCAGGTGATCCAAGCCCTGTCCAGCCTGGCCTTGGGCACTGCCAGGGACCCAGGGGCAGCCACAGCTGCTCTGGGCACCTGTGCCAGGGCCTGCCCACCCTCCCAGCCGAAGAAGGAATTCCTTCCCAATCTCCCATCCAGCCCTGCCCTCTGGGAAGCCATTCCCTGTGTCTTGTCCCTCCATCCCTGTCCCCAGTCCCTCTCCAGCTCTCCTGGAGCCCCTTTAGGCCCTGCCAGGGGCTCTGAGCTCTCCCTGGAGCCTTCTCCTGTCCAGGTGAGCACCCCCAGCTCTCCCAGCCTGGCTCCAGAGGGGCTCCAGCCCTGCAGCAGCGCTGGGGCCTCCTCTGGACTCTCTCCAGCAGCTCCATGTCTGAATTCCTGCTCTTCCCCATGCCCAGGCAGCTCCATTTCCCTTGGCAGGGCTGGACAAAGCCCTGTCCTGCTGCTCCTCACGTGCCCAGTGCCCGTGACATCCCCCAGGTGAGGCCACCCAGGGCCTGGCACTGCTGAGGGGGGCAAGGCCCTCCAGATTGGGCCAGATTGCAGCCTGATTGCTCATCTTAATAAAAATCCAGGGAAGCTTTTAAAAGGATCGTCAGTTGTTTCAGGAAGCTGTGCTGGTACGAGTTTTCTGAATTAGTTTTTTCCTCCCCTAAAATTTAATTAAATTAAATGAACACCCAAAATAACAGGAGCCTGCAAGTGAGGAGGTTGGACAAACAAGCAAAGAGAAATATGTGGGTAGGACACTCATTTATCTGCAAAGCTGGGGATAATTCAGAGATATTAAACCCAGATCATGTGATCTCATTCAGCCTTTTGATTTTATCAGGGCAAGGAGGGACAGGGCACAGGGAATGGCTCCCACTGCCAGAGGGCAGGGATGGATGGGAGCTTGGGAAGGAATTCCTCCCTGTGAAGGGGTTGAGGCCCTGGCACAGGGTGCCCAACACCCCTGGCAGTGTCCAAGGCCAGGCTGGAGCACCCTGGGACAGTGGAAGGCATTGCTGCCATGGCAGGGGATGGAACCAGATCATCTTTAAGCTCCCTCCCATCCCAACCTCTACTGTAATTCCGTGATGAAATGAGCTGGGAAGGCTCCAAGAAGGAGCAGAGGGTCCAGCCCTGCATTCCCAGCAAGGCCAAGGCGTGGGGAGGTCCGGGAGGAGCAGCAGAGCTTTCACACCCCATCAGAGGGACGGCGCTGCCCGCGGCTCACACGCTCTGCCCAAGGGCTGGGCCACGGCACTGCCACCCCCCTGGGGACCTCGATGCCACAAATCAGGGATTTCTGCTCCAGAATGGCCATTTGATGCTGCCTTAGTCACTGCTAAGGAGATTATGGAGAGGAAAGTCCTTCAGCGGTTCAGCAAAATCCAGGGAACACCCATTGATGTCAGCCGGGCTGTGCTGTGAATAATGACTCCTCTCCTAATTGCAGTGCTGCTGCTCTTTGGGATTGCAGAGGGGTTTAATTAAGCCCAGGCAGAAGTAAGTCCTGCCTGGAAGCTTCGTCCCTCTGGAGGTCCTCAAGGTGTACAGAGGTCATGGTAAAATCCATGAAAAATGGTTTGGATGGAAGCACTGAGCCACTGGGTCTGTGCTTTACTGAGTCAGCTGTAGGGCAGTAAATAACACGTGGGTTTACGATGGATTTATTTAATAAACACATCTCCACAGCCAAGTTTGGGCCCTCTTCACGTGCACCAAAACTGTGATTATCCCTGGGAATGGCAGTGGGAATTTGGATGTTATTCCATGCATATTTGTAAAGGAAACATCTTTAATAAACCAGTGACACCCATTTGTTACCGGTTTTTAAGAGCAGGGCGTGTTGACCCTAAAAAGTGAAAATAGGGAAAAGAGATGTGGTTTTACCTTATTCAGGGAAAAAAAGTGTTGTTTGAGCATGCCTTTTGTTTTCCTGAAAATAGGGAATAAAATTAATTGGAATGTATCCCTAAGGAGAACCTTTCAGGCATGGAAAATCACAGAATCAGTTTGGTTGGAGATCACGGGGTCCAACCATTCCCAGCACTAATCCATGTCCCCAGATGCCACATCCATGCACACAAAGACATTCCTGGACATGTCCAGTGTCCCCAAACCACGCAGTGGCTGCAAGAGAGCAACCAGAGCTTTTGTAACTGGGTATTTTTAATATTTTTTGATCCCAGAATGAGAAGGCCCCCAGCAGAACCCCCTGGGCAGAGGCAGCAGCTCAAGGACTGATTCTGGGGGATGTGCAGGGAGCTCAGGTTGTGCTGACTCATTTCCCCCTGATCTATTGCAGACAAGCAGAACGATGTGGAGATTCCTTCTCCCACCCAGAAGGACAGGGAGAAGAAGAAAAAACAGCAGCTCATGACACAGATCAGCGGGGTGAAGAAATTAATGCACAGCTCGAGCTTAAACAACACCAGCATCTCACGGTTTGGGGTGAAGACAGAAAAGGAAGATCACCTGGCCAAGGTAGGAGAGGTTCCTGCTCTCCTGGGAGAATCTGGAAGCTGGGAATGGATCATTCCCTCCTAATTAGTATCCCTGAACTGATGTGGCCATTAGAGATGCTGTAATTAATGGTAGCCTTAAGAGCATATTTTGTATTTAAGAATACCTGAAAATAGCCCTAAAATAAAAAGAAAGAAGGTGCTGAAGGCTGAGGAGAGCAATTATGAAGCACAAAAGCAGCCCTTCACACTACTCTGTGTTCATTAAGCTCACACCACTCACATAATCACAATAACCATTACATTTGCATATTTGTGAACTTTTGGGAAATGCAGGAGTGCCTGAGAAAACCCTGCAAACCGTTGTTCTCTTTTTGTGCTCTCCACAGGAACTGGAAGACCTGAATAAGTGGGGCCTCAACATCTTCAACGTGGCCAGGTACTCCCACAACCGGCCACTCACCTGCATCATGTACGCCATCTTCCAGGTGTGTATTCCTGGGCTGCAGGACTCCCTCCCTGCTGCTCCCAGCCTGCTCTGCCTCTGCTTCCTCTCTGCTTCCTCTCTGCTTCCTCTCTGCTTCCTCTCTGCTTCGCTGCCTGCTCCAGCCTGACCCGCCTGAGCTGGGTGTTTGTGCTCTGACCCCTCAGGAGCGGGATCTGCTGAAAACCTTCAAGATCTCGTCGGACACGTTCGTGACGTACATGATGACCCTGGAGGATCACTACCACTCAGACGTGGCCTACCACAACAGCCTGCACGCTGCTGACGTGGCCCAGTCCACCCATGTGCTGCTCTCCACCCCTGCCCTGGATGTGAGTGCCCTGCTCGGCTCAGCTTTGAACGTGGGCTGGGCATCAGTGGCTCTTCCACCCTTGGGAAATCTCAGCATCTGGAATCTCTGCTTCACCTTCACCTTCCTTCCAAGGCAGTGCCCTGTCCCAGAAAACCCATTGGGAAAGCACAATTTGTTCCCCTCACTCAGCTTGCCCAGCTGTTGAGTGTCACCCTCATTTTTAGCCTTCTGATGTTTATAGTTTTCTGATTTCTCTCTCATAGATTTTGCTGTAAATAAGAGAATTGTTTGTGCTGGTTTATCTTTGTTTTCATTCCTTCCTAGAGGAGGGAACTTCTTGATAGACCTCTCTTTTGACCAATGTGATTGAAGAGGTGTTAACTTTGCCCACCAATCATTTGGGCTTGTCTAAAATACTATATAAAGAGTCAGATTCAAAAAGTAAAGCGAATTGAGCCTTCTGAACTTCACGGAATCCGTGTGACTTATGTCATGTCCTATTGCAACAGTTGAGAGGTAGAACCCCCCTGACATGTTCCTGTTGCTCCATCCTAGGCTGTCTTCACGGATCTGGAAATCCTCGCTGCCATTTTTGCAGCTGCAATCCATGATGTGGATCACCCCGGGGTCTCCAATCAATTCCTGATTAACACAAGTGAGTTTTGTTCTGAACCTCTCAGAATTTCACCCCAGAAAGCAATGGGAATGCTTTTTACTTGCAGGCTGTGCTGCCCTCTCAAAATATGGTGCAGTAAAGGAGTGAGACATTTTGCAATCAAGCAGGAATGCAAATGCAATCTCTGACAAAGGGAAGCATTGTAGCACAATTTGTAAAGCGAGTATTTACTCCTTGCTAACACGGAATAATTCTGCCAGCCCCTAGTGCAAATTTTACCATTAAGGCAAGATAAATAATCCTATTGCTATTGACAACCAGAAAGCCAAATATTGGGCTTCGTGTTGTGTTCTGCCACAGGTCCAGCATGATCTGGATTCCAAAACCTGGGGATTGTTGTGTTTTGGGAAGGGTTTTTGCAAGATTCTGTTGCCGGTGATTTGTAACTGAGTCGACTGAGCATTATTTTGTCACTGGGACTGAGCACAGGCTGCTTGAGTGCTGGGGCTGGCACTCATAGAGCTAAAAAGAACCCCAGAATCCTAAAATCACCCAGTGTCCCGTGGGCAGGGACACCTTCCCCCAGACCAGACTGCTCCAAACCCCATCCAGCCTGGCCCTGCACCCTTCCAGGGATGGGGAAAGGAAACCTTCCCCCCATTAAAACATTTCAGTGCCCAGGACAAGCTCCTGTTGGCTGTTGGAAATCCCACATTTCCCAGTCTGGATGCCACGTTTGGTGTTCCTTGTCCAGATTCCGAGCTGGCCCTGATGTACAACGACGAATCCGTGCTGGAGAACCATCACCTGGCCGTGGGCTTCAAACTGCTCCAGGAGGAGCACTGTGACATCTTCCAGAACCTGACCAAGAAGCAGCGCCAGACCCTCAGGAAGATGGTGATTGACATGGTATGGCCACTCCCTCCTCCTCTTCTTAACCAAAAATGGTTGTTTTTTGTGGCTTCCCCTCCTGAAATCCTGTTTTTCCTCCTTCTGGGAAGGTGTTGGCCACTGATATGTCCAAGCACATGAGTCTGTTGGCTGATCTGAAGACTATGGTGGAAACTAAGAAGGTGACCAGTTCAGGAGTTCTCCTTCTGGACAACTACACAGACAGAATACAGGTGAGGCAGCCAAATTCCCTGGATTTGGGGTGTTTGGGCCAGGATGAAGAAGCCACACTCCTGTTTTTACCGTGGCTTTGAGTATGTTCATACACAGGAGCTGAATTCTCAGCAGTCATCTTCTCCTGCACTAAAGGGAAGCACAAGGTGGTCCCACAGTTTTTAGGTGACCAGAATCAGGGGTTTTTAATACTTGGAACTACAAATGCAGCACATTCTGAGGTCAATTTTTTGAGGGCTCCTAAATTTCCTTGCTGCTTTCTCCCATTTGTTTCTCCTGTTACAACGCTACAAGAATTTAATATGGAACTTCATGTCTAAAGCAACGGAGAGTGAGCTGGAATTACTGCTGTACAGTCTGTTCCTCAGTAATTCAATCCTTGATTTACAGAAGTGGCCAGGAAATGCTGCAACAGGGTTGTGCAGTGAGCAGGACAAGATACATCCTGCTCTGCTCTCCACTTTGATGACCAACTCCCTAAGACATGCTCCTGGGAAAACTCTGCAAATTTTTATTTCAACCACTCTGGCGCTGCCTAAATCCTTGTGGCCACTTAGTCAGGCCCGTTTTGTGCGTGTGTGGAAGGGATCTTACTCATCCCATAAAGTGGGAGCGTTTCACCTCTTTCCCTGAGAGCTTGGAAGCGGAGTTTGAATGGTGGGAAGCAGCTGGATTCCCAAACAAACCCATGTGATGTCACTGACACTTCCACAGCTGCACCAGGTGTGAGGCTGGAGTTGTGTGAGCAGCAGAGAGCACATCTGGCTCTGGGGCTGGGGCAGCTGAGCTCATCCACAGAGATGGAATCACAGAATTCCAGGCTGGTTTGGGTTGGGAGAGAACTTGAAATTCATTCCCTCCCACCCCAATACCTCCCCCTATCTCAGGGTGCTCCAAGCCCCAATGTCCAGCCTGGCCTTGGGCACTGCCAGGGATCCAGGGGCAGCCACAGCTGCTCTGGGAATTCCATCCCAGCCCCTCCCCACCCTCCCAGCCAGGGAATTCCTTCCCAATCTCCCATCCAGCCCTGCCCTCTGGCACTGGGATCCATTCCCTGTGTCCTGTCCCTCCATCCCTGTCCCCAGTCCCTCTCCAGCTCTCCTGGAGCCCCTTCAGGCCCTGCCAGGGGCTCTGAGCTCTCCCTGGAGCCTTCTCCTGTCCAGGTGAGCACCCCCAGCTCTCCCAGCCTGGCTCCAGAGGGGCTCCAGCCCTGCAGCAGCTCTGGGGCCTCCTCTGGACTCTCTCCAGCAGCTCCACGTCTCTGACGTGCTACAGCGCAATGTTTCTGATATTTTTACAGTCTCTTTCATAATCAGAGAATCTTTTGGTGCAATGTTCTGCAGATCCAGCTCGAAGGCCTGCTCTTTTTCCAGCTGATTTTATGTTTCCTGCTGGATGTAATTGCAGGTTCTCCGGAACATGGTCCATTGTGCAGACCTGAGCAATCCCACCAAGTCCCTGGAGCTGTACCGGCAGTGGACGGACAGGATCATGGAGGAATTCTTCCAGCAGGGAGACAAAGAGCGGGAGAGGGGCATGGAAATCAGCCCAATGTGTGACAAGCACACGGCCTCCGTGGAAAAATCCCAGGTAATTGGCCCTGAGCTGCAGCTTTTCCTGCCTGAGCTTGGCGTTTCGAAGCAGAGACGAAATTCAGCTGCTTCTGCGGCACGATCAGGAGAGGAGCCAGCGGTTCAGAGCGTGGGTTCTGATCCACCCTGACATCCAGCTCTGCCTGGGGCTCTCACAGGCTGGAGAGGCTCTTCCAGCCCCTCTCCATCCCCAGGGGCATCTCCTGGTTCCCTGCTCGTGTCCCAGTTTCCAGAGGGAGTTGGGTCCCTTTGTTGCCCAGGCTGGAAAGGGCAGTTGTGCTCTGCCCACCCTCACCAGGCCTGTCCTGCCCTCACACCCTCCTCACCCCACTGATGTCACACCCCAGTGCCAGCCCCATTGATCTGTAGGACTTCTTCCAGCTGAGATCCACTTCAAAACTCTGGATGTCACTCTTTATCCAGGACAATTCTGCAGTGCATGTGTCCAATTGAATTCGAGGCTTTTGGAGCTGCCCTGTGCAGGGTGAATCCCAGAAATGTTCATTTCAGTCCCTGCAAAACTTAAAAGGAGCTGGATTTGCCTCTTTTTTTTTTGAGATGAACTGGCTCTCTGGCTCATCCCTAGTTCTGATTCATACAATGGTTTCAAGGTCAGATTTTGTTCTGACCTGTGTAGCACAGGCCATAAAATTTCGCCTGGACAATCTGGAATGAAACCAGGAATTTATGTTTGTCCAAACAGATTCCAGCCTTTATATAATGCTGTCTTGGTTGTTGTTTTTGAATGACTCCAGCAAGTCATCACTGAGGTTTTTCAGCTTGAATAAGTAACAAAATTGATGATAATTATTTCCAAATGTCCTCTTGGGCTCAGCCAAGTGCTTTCAAAATTATTCACTCAACCGCGTGGTGATTTTGTTGGAAAAATCTGTTGGATTTCTTAACCTAACGAGAAATGAATCCTTCAGCCAGGCTTGCCCATGTGCTCCACGTGTGGGCCCCAGTTCATTCTTTGCTTCACATCTGCACTTCCCAGAGGCTTCCAAATGGCAAAAAACACAGGAATTGCACAAAATGACCATAATGGAATGGCAAAGGAGAAAGGGAGGTGGCGTGTCCCTGCTGGAGCTTTCCAAGTGGCATTTCTGCCATGCAGAAAAGACAGGAATTCCACAAAATGGCCATCATGGAATGGCAAAGGAGAAAGGAAAGCGGTGCGTCCGTGCTGGAGGGAAACAAGGAGTGGACTGGAAAATAATATGTAAATATTTCAAAGCTTGAGGTGCCCTCTCAATATTTTCGGGTCAGTGCTGAGCCGTGTGGCCCGTTACTCCACGATTTGGGATGTTTTTAAAGGAACAACGACCTGAAACAACGGTTAACGAGCGCCCATTTTTACCCATCGGTGCCGTGGAGCCCTGGAGCATTTTGGCTTCCACCCGTCCCACACTCTTTTTTCCCGGTGCAGCAGGAGCTTTTCACCACCTTTTCTTGCTGGAGCTGCCTCCCCAGCCCGTTCCAGTTGGACGTTCACGGTGCTGTCGACATCCTGTTGTGTCTGAGGGAGCCGGGAGCGATTTCCAAAGCAAACATCTTGAGCCCGGCTCCTGGGAGAGCCATTTCCCTGCTCCACACAAAGCCGTGGAGCGGGGCCGGGCTCTGCCAAGGCGGAAGAATTCCAATCCCCTTTACGGCCGTTCCGCCGGCTCCATCCTGGACGCGGTTCCTCCCTGAGTCAGAGCGCCGGAGGAGGAGGGCTGAGCTCAGCGGAAGGGCTGACGGGGCAGCGCATCCCTCACTCTTTCCACGGCTGGAACGTCACTCGGCAGGGGCCAGGCGGCATTCCCGGGATGAGCGGGGCCGCTGGCTGCGCTCTTCCCGAGGAAATCTCTCGTGGGGCTGCTTTGGCAGAGGGCCGGAGGAAAACGGGAATCGTGGAACGGCTCGGAAGAGGCACAAACCACAGCCCACAGGAAAACGCGCACGAAGTTTGGGGTTCAGCCCAAAAGGATGCTCCCCTTGGGAGCACTGGGGTGTTCCCAGCTGTCGGTCACGTGGGAGCTCTGGGATAAGGCCATAAATGCACCAGCCTTGTCCCCAGTCACCTGGGAATTCTGTCTGAGAGGAGCAGACTCTGTCAGTGCTGAGAGCCCCATCCAGTTCCAGCTCCATGGCAGGGACACCTTGCACTATCCCAGAGTGCTCAAAACCCATCCAGCCTGGACTGGGACACTTCCAGGGATCCAGGGGCAGCCACAGCTGCTCTGGGAATTCTATTCCAGGGCTTCCACATCCTCCCAAGGAACAATTCCTTCCCAGTATCCATCTAGCCATTCCTACTTGTCCTGTCCCTCCATCCCTGTCCCCAGTCCCTCTCCAGCTCTCCTGGACCCCTTCAGGCCCTGCCAGGGGCTCTGAGCTCTCCCTGGAGCCTTCTCCTGTCCAGGTGAGCCCCCCCAGCTCTCCCAGCCTGGCTCCAGAGGGGCTCCAGCCCTGCAGCAGCTCCGGGGCCTCCTCTGGACTCTCTCCAGGAGCTCCAGGTCCTGCTGCTGTTGGACCCCAGGGCTGGGGCAGCTCTGCAGGTGGGGCCTCACCTGAGCAGTGCAGAGGAGCAGAATTCCCGCTGTCCTTTTCTGCTGCCCACACTGGGGGATCAGCCCAGGGCTCCATTCCCTGAATCTCCTGCTGGCTCCTGCTTTAAGTGAAACTTCACTCAAGGTTTGATTTTGGACAAGACATCAGCCCAACCCAGCACTGTGTGTGGGTGCAGTAATTGTGTCTGCATTAGGCTGCGCTGCTTTGGGGACTGGCTCCTGGTGTTTAGCCTGCAAAATGAATCTAATATGAACTTTTCATTCGCCCACCTTTCCCTGGTTATTCCCTTGCCCTGAGCGTGTGTGTCCCTTTGTTTTCCAGGTGGGATTCATCGACTACATCGTCCATCCGCTCTGGGAGACGTGGGCTGACCTGGTGCAGCCCGACGCCCAGGACATCCTGGACACTCTGGAGGACAACAGGAACTGGTACCAGAGCATGATACCTCAGAGCCCATCCCCTCCTCTGGAGGAGCGGGGCCAGGACTGCCAGGGTCTGATGGAGAAGTTCCAGTTTGAACTGACGCTGGAGGAGGAGGATTCGGACGGGCCCGAGAAGGACGGCGAGAGCCTCGGCTACTTCAGCAACACAGAGACTGGGCTCTGCGTGGCCCAGCCGGGGGAGGAGGAGCCCCAGAGGGAGGCCACCATCGAGATTGTGACAGAAGACACGTCTCCTGTGGACACATAATGGCCTGGCCCCGCGGGAGTGGCTTTTAAACACTTGCGGAGCTTGCGAGCGATCTCCGACAGCCTCTGCAGCCGGGGCTGAGGCCTCTGCCACGGGGCTGGCAGATCCTCCAGCTGCTTGAGATTGGAGTCAGGGTTACAGATGGGGTAGGGAATGATTGCTCAGGAAATGCACGGGTGATTTGCGTTGTGGTTTGAGCCTTGTCAGCCGAGAGCACGGCGTTGTCCTGGAGCTGGCTTGGGTCGGGCCTGCGGCGGCGCTGACACACAACTGAGAGATTTTATACTGTTAGTTTTGGAGTTTATACCAGTTAGACTGATAGAAACTACTGATCAATAACTCATATCCAACCTGTCCACCCGACCACCTGTCTGCAGACCTGTGTGCCTTCTTTGTAAACACTTTCATGTCTTTTCAAGAGTCTCTTAACACACGGAGCTTGGTAGTTCAAAAGCGACACAAGGTGTTTCGGAATTGACGGCAACTTCCTTGGATTCTTCCTGTTACCAGAAGCAGTCTTCCTTTCTTTTCGTGGGCAATACCTGTCACTTTATTGCAGTTAATCACTTTGACAGACTAAACAGAAGGGGAAACCCTCTGCTTTGCATTACTGCACCTTCAATGTGTTCTTAATCCCCCCGTTGACCCGTTGGGAGTCACTCGGTGCCGTCACGCACCGTTCCCTCGCTGGCAACAGCGGGATTTCTTTCCTCCCCGGGGTTTGGGTTTGTGGTGAGCAGGACAGAGGGCAGGTTATTTTTTTCCCTGGCACAGCTCAGTCTATCCCTGAGCAAGCGTGGCAAGGCAGCGTGTGGCACGCCTTCCCCCTCGGCAGCTCCCTGGAATTTGCACGCTCGGATATTTGTGTTTCTCTGGCCTCTCGTCCACGTTCCCTAGGTTTAGGTCCACCGTCCTTCTTCTCCTGCACTGCCTCGAGCTCTACCACCTCCATTACTGTTTATAACAGTGTATTTATTACCTACTGTACATACTGTAATGTTTTGTAAGTTATTAATTTATATGAATTAGCATCGCCTGTCGGCGGCGATGTTAATGGGGTAGAAAACTCGGAATAAGAGTTGCCTTTTTTCTTGTAACCTTTTGTATTGCATAAAGTCCAAGAACCTGAACATAGCTGAAGAGACAGACACAACCCAGGAAGGGCATTCGGGTGGCAGCCCCCCGTGGGGAGGGGACACCGCATCCCAGGGCAGCAAATTTGGGAATTTGCCAGGAACACAGAGAGGGGGAACCGAACAAAGAACTCCCCACGCCCGGGCCGGCTTTTCAATGTCACAATGTTCCAATTTCTGAACAACCCAATGTGAATTTCTATGACAAAAAGGAAAAAAAAAAAATGTGAACTGATGTAATAATTGTGCTGTGAAACTTCCTCTGACAAAGCTTGTCCGGCATCGTGAGCGGTGTCAATCTCAGTTTGTAAAATATGTTTCAAGCTTTTTGGTCCAACTCGTGACTGATTAGTTCATGACAATAGCACAGTTGTGCATGATCAATGGGTTTGTTTGTCTGTTGAACACTGCGTTGTTCCAGGTGGTTATTTTATTGTTCCCCAAAGTTTCACACTATGTATGTTATAGTATTCTATATTGTGTTCAGACGCATTCTTAAGAGATTTTTATATGAAGTGAATAAATGAAAGCATGACCCAGCCTGCGGCTCTGCGGGAGGCTTTTGTCAAGCATGGGCTGTGTCACCACTGCTCGGGGGACAGAAAGTGGCACCCTCCAAACCCAGAACCTTCCCATGACCCAGTCCCAAAACCCTCCTGAGGCCACAACCCAGAACCTCCCACAGCTGAAACCCAGAACTCTCCCACGGCTCAATCCCAGAACCCTCCCACGGCTCAATCCCAGAACCCTGCTGTGGCCAAAACACAAACCCTTCTGGTGGCTGAAATCCAGAACTTTCCTTTGGCCAAAATCCAAGACCTCCCACAACCAAAACCCAAAACCTCTCACAGCTGAAATCCAGAACCTTCCTTTGGCCAAAGCCCAGGACCCTCCTACAGCGAAAACACAGAACAGTCCTGTGGCCATACCCCAGAATCTCCCATAGCTGAGACCCAGAAACTTCCTGAAGCCAAAACTCCAAACCCTCCAATGGCTGAAACCCAGAACCTCCCATGTCCTAAATCCAGAACCTCCAATGTCTGAAAACCAGAACCCTTCCATATCCTAAACCCAGAATCTCCAATATCCTAAACCCAGAACCTCCCATGTCCTAAATCCAGAACCTCCCATGGCTCAATCCCAGAACTCTCCCACAGCCAAAACTCAGAACCCTTCTGTGCCCAAAATGCAAAACCCTCCCATGGCAGAAACCCAGAACCTCCAGTGTCTGAAAACCAGAACCCTTCCATGTCCTAAACCCAGAACCCTTCGATATCCTAAACCCAGAACCTCCAATGTCTGAAAACCAGAACCCTTCCATGTCCTAAACCCAGAACCTCCCATGGCTCAATCCCAGAACTCTCCCACAGCCAAAACTCAGAACCCTTCTGTGCCCAAAATGCAAACCCCTCCCATGGCAGAAACCCAGAACCTCCATGGCCACCCCCAGACCCTCTACTCCCCGTGGCCCCAGCGGGAGCCGTTCCTCGGGCAGGGGCAGAGCAGCATTCCCGGTGGCACGGCCACCATCCGTGGGACGCCTGGGGACCTCGTCCTTCCTGCGGGGCCGGTGGCAGCGGAGGCGACAGGAAGGCGGGCGCAGCCAGGAAGCGGTGGCCGCGCACGGCCCGGCCCGCGGGAGCTTTCATGTCCCTGCCTGACCCAAAACAAGCGACTTTCCAGTAAAAAACATCCTGTGCCAGGGCAGGAGCTGCAGGAGAGCGGGGCCGCCGCGCCGCCCTCGCCGCGGGTGACACCGGCAGTGTCCCCTGGGGGGCTCCACAGGCTTTCCCTGGATTCGCCGGCTCCGAAGTCGCAGGAAAACCAGTGTGGATCTCATCCCGTGCCTGCATTCCCACCCAGCGCTCCACGGAGCAGCCACTGCCAGCCACCGTCTGTCACATCCCTCCCGTCCCAGCAGAAGGCGCTTCAGCCACGGGATCCTGGGGGATTTTCCCAGCACCTAACCAGGGTCTGAACCTCTGCAACTCCTTGGGGAAAATTCCTTGGTAGAAACTCCTTGAAGGGCCAGTCGTGATCTGTCTTTCCCAGTGGATTAACAGAATCCCAGAACTGGTTTGGGTTGGAAGGACCCTGAAGCCCACCCAGTGCCACCCCTGCCATGGCAGGGACACCTCCCACTGTCCCAGGCGGCTCCAGCCCCAATGGCCAACCTGGCCTTGGGCACTGCCAGGGATCCAGGGGCAGCCACAGCTGCTCTGGGCCCCCTGTGCCAGGGCCTGCCCACCCTGCCAGGGAACAATTCCTGCCCACTCTCCCATCTAAATCTCTCCACTTTTAGTTTAAACTATCCTCCCTTCACCCCTACTCATCCTTTCCACATCCCCGGGCTGTGGCAGCCTCATCCTGCCCGCGGCTCCCGGGGATGTGCAGGGATGGGAAAGGGATTATTGGGCTGGAAAAGCATCGGCATTTCTCGGGGGGGAAAGCACCAAACCAGGAGAGGTGAAGCACCCACGCTGGGTCAGGGGGTGCCCGGGTGGGTGCCCGGGTGCGGGGGTGCTCTGTCCTTGCCCCCTCCTCTCTCTCTGCCCGTGTCCCCTCCCCTCCAGCCCTTGCTCTCTTCGTTCCCGTCCCTTCCATGACCCAGTTCTGCCAGGCAGCTTCCTGAGGATCCCGGGCAGCTCTGGAGCTGGGAAGAGCCGCCTTTCCCTGCTCCTTCCCCGCAGCCACAGCCGGGAAAATGTTCCGGTGGCTGCTGCACCACAAAGCCAACCCGGAGCCTTCTGTTTTCCCTCTGTTTTCAGGGTGGAAATCCCAGTTCGGGCGCTGGGAGATTCTCTGGCTCAGGGTCCTCTGCTCCTCGGGGGATGAGGATTCCCCGTGGCTCTGCTTCACCATCCTCACATCCCGAGCTGCCACGGGATTCGCACAGACTCCTTCAGCATCGGGAAGTGGCAGATGGAGCAGGGATGTGCTGCTTCCCTCAGGGTGCTGCTCCCCCTCCCTGGTGGTCCCTAGGTCACTTCCAAGGACCCCCAGCAGCTCCTGGTGTGTGCAGGGTGGATGGTGAAGGACCCCAGCTCGGGGTCTGCTCCTTCCTGGGACACAGATGCACAGGGATGCACAGGGACCTGTCCCCTCCATGCTGCCAGCATCAACCAGGGATGTCACCAGAGCTCCTGAGTGACAGCTGGCCTTGTCCCCAGGGACATCGTTTCTCACTGAGGCTATGGAGCTGGGACTTCAGGGGGATTTCCACCAGCCCTGAAGACACCCACGGGCATCAATCCCAGGGATGAGCAGTGGGAGCAGATCCAGCCCTTCCCGGGGCGTGGGGACAAGGGTCCCACAGAGCCCCTGCCACTGCCAGGAAACTTCTGACCCGCAGGTCACTGTTGTTCATAGAAACTGTGATGCAGAGAAATGAAATAATAAACCCTGCTGCTTTTTCCCAGCTCAGCCTGCTCTCCTGGGGGTGCAGCTGGATTTTCGTGTCCTTTTTCCCCCCAGTCCGTGGGAGTTAGGGATGAGCACGGCTGTTCCCACCTGCCCAGTGATGTGTGACAGAGCCAGAACAAGGAACAGGACAAAACAGCCTCAAGTGGGACCAGGGGAGGTTTAGGTTGGATATTTGGGAAAATTTCTCCATGGAAAGGGTGGCCAGGCATTGGAACAGCTGCCCAGGGCAGTGGTGACTCCCCATCCCTGGAGAGATTTAAAATCCATGTGGATGTGGCACTTGGGGACATGGTCAGTGGTCAGAGGGCTTTTCCAACCTCAGTGATGCCATATTTTCTGTCCCTGGCCCACAGCCCCGTGTCCCTCTGTTTGGGACAGAGCATTCCCAGGTTCTGATCCAGCCATGAGGATCTGCAGAGTGCAGGGAACCCTCGGCCAGCCGAGGGGATTTGGTGCAGAGTTCACCTGGAATTGCCACAGATGAGAAAAGAGAAGTGAAAATGTGAAGCGCTGACAGTTCTGCAGTGAAAAACAGGAAGGAGCCGGGGGCAGGAGCACAAAGCACAGATTTTATCGGAGCTGGAACGGGGCCGAGGGCCCCCGGCACCAGCAGCTTCCATGGGAAGGGGAGATGGGACTCCCAGTCTGGCACTGGGAGACACTGGAGGGACACGGGGCTGGCCAGGAAGGGCAGGGCAGGTTGTGGCCCAGCTGATGGAGTTTGGATGGGTTTGGGTGTTTTCGCTCTCCCAAATGTCCCTTTTGGGGTGACACAAGGAGCCCAAAGCCAAGAATTCCCATTCCCGAGGTCTCGCTGTCCCCAGGGGCTCCCTGTCCCCAAGCCCTGCCCTGCTGAGGGAATTTCTGCTAGCCTGGTGTGACACTGCCACCTCTGTCACAGCACTGCTGGGGACACTGGGGACAGCAGAGCTCTGCCCACGTGGGTGCGGGGAGGGACGGCAGGACCAGGTGAGCACGCGCTGTCTGCACATCTGTCCGGCCCCTGCACATCTGTCCGGCCCGGCCCGGCCCTGCACAGCTGCACAGCTCCATCTGCCGAGCTCCCGGCGCTGCGCAGGGCGCGGGACGCTCCAGGGCCGGGAAGTGCCCCGGGAAGGGGGAATGTCCGCGCTGGGGACACGCGGAGCCGGGACGTGCCCTGCAGGGGTCACACAGCGCGGGCGGCACAGCTGGAGCCCCGCACAGCTGGATCCCTGCACAGCTGGAGCCCCGCACAGCTGGATCCCTGCACAGCTGGAGCCCCGCACAGCTGGATCCCTGCACAGCTGGAGCCCCGCACAGCTGGATCCCTGCACAGCTGGAGCCCCGCACAGCTGGATCCCTGCACAGCTGGAGCCCCGCACAGCTGGATCCCTGCACAGCTGGAGCCCCGCACAGCCGGAGCCCTGCACAGCTGGAGCCCTGCACAGCTGGAGGCAGAGGCTCCAGGGCTGCCCTGCGGATTCCTCTGCCTTTGCTGCCCCGGATGTTCCCCCACCTCTGCCCCGTGCCCATCCTGTTTCCTTTTCGTGAACAAGTTCATTTTAAGGAGCATTCGGTATCCTTCATTGGCAGTGGTCCGAGCAGACAGCCCCAGAGGTGATCAGGACAACACCTAAAGATCCCTTGAATTCGAATGGAAGACTCCACTGGCATTTCTGGAGCTCCGGATTATGTCAGGGCAGAATTTGTTTCTCCGGATTTCTTTACCCAGCTGCGAAATTTTACCTAAAGGAGGCAAAAGCTCCGTTCCAGCACCAGGAATCAAACCCCACGGGAATGGTCCGGGCAGGTGGATAAACTCCCGCAGCACTGACCCCCAGGCAGGCTGGGGGGCACAGGGGGATGGATCCATTCCCAAAAGCACATTCCAGGCTGATGCTCTCAGGGATCGAATCCAAAACGGCCTCAATCATATTTGGGGTGAGGCACGTGGTGTGAAATGGGGGTGCTGCCTGCAGCCCCCCAAGCCTGCATGAGGGCTCTGCCAGTGTTCCTGAACGCCTTTTTTCCCCTCCGAAAAATAAAGATTAACCAATTATTCATATTCCGGTGCACCCAGGGGCAGCTGCAGATCGTCCCCATCGGGGGATGGTGCTAATTACCCTGATTAGTGCCGGGTTATCAGGGGTGAGGGTGGGGGGCCAGGGGCTGTTCCTGGAGTAGGGGAGGAAGAGCAGGAGCAGAGCGAGGTGGGATTCCCTTGGGGGGTGTGCAGGGATGTTCCTCTGGGGGGCAACGCGTGTTCCTGGGTGTGGTTGGGTTTGTGGGGACTGGAGCAGGAATCCGGCAGGAGCAGCTCCTGAGGGGGTGTGGGACCGTCCCCGTTCTGCCTTTGTGCCCCAGGGCACAGCCCGGTCACCTCCGGCTCTGGGGAAACCCTTGAAGGAGGCAGCGCTGGTTCTGCGGGAGTTACATCCCTCCCGAGTGTCCCTTTGGTGTCCCCAGCACCTCTGGGCCCTGGGGACACCTGACTGCTGCCTGGCAGAGGGGCCCTGCTGGCCAAAACGTGACGTTTGGTGGCCCTGAGCAGAGCTGCTGGCACACGGGGGTGCCACCCTCCCTGTCCCGCGTGCTGCCCGGTCCCACAAAGGCTCGGGTTTGGGGAATTCCTGCCCAGCCCCAGCCCCTCTGTGACAGGGCCGTGGCTGTCACCAGGGGATTGCTCATGCCAGGGATGGGTTGGGCTCCTCTGGGATCGCCTGGGCTGGGGGTTTGGGGGTGCAGAGAATTTTCAGAGCCCCCCTGGTGGGGGACAGGAGGGGTCAGGGGTGCGGCTGCGATCCCGCTGCTTCCCTGGGGAGCTTGTTCCGTGCTGGAATGTGGCTGTTCCCTGTGTGCCTGGTGCACTGAGTGTGTCCATGAGAAATTGCCGTTTTCCCGGCGCTGTTCTCCAGCCCCATCCAGCTCTCCTCCTCTCCCTGCTGTGTCCCGGCCTGCGGGCTCATTCCCGCATCCCTCGTTTTTTTCCTGGCATGGAAGTGGCTCTCTGTGCCTGGGAAAACCCAGGATTCATGGAACAGAAGGGAAGGGGCTCTGTTGTGGAGCTGGGAGCTGCTGCATCCCTGATCCTGGGCACTGCAGGGATCCAGGAGCTGCTCCAGCCCTGGGCACCCCGGGATGGGCTGGGGGCTGGCAGGGGCTGTTCCCCGGNCGGGATGGGCTGGGGGCTGGCAGGGGCTGTTCCCCGGGATGAGCTGGGGGCTGGCAGGGGCTGTTCCCATGGACTCCCCAGCCCCGGGATGGGCTGGGGGCTGGCAGGGGCTGTTCCCGTGGATTCCCCAGCCCCGGAATGAGCTGGGGGCTGGCAGGGGCTGTTCCCGTGGATTCCCCGGCCCCGGGATGGGCTGGGGGCTGGCAGGGGCTGTTCCCATGGACTCCCCAGCCCTGGGATGGGCTGGGATGCTCTGGACTCTCATGAAATGCTTCGGTTGCCCAAAGCACAACGTGGGGCTGCCCCAGCAGTTTGGGGTTCAGCCTCCCAGCTGGTGCCATCTGGGGCTCTTGGTGGTGCCACTGGGTTTTCAGGAGCTGGGGATGGATTGATCCCCTCTGTGCCCTCCTGAGCTCGGGGAGGGCTGGGTGAGCTGTTCCTGGGGCTTCTCTCCTGTCCCAGCCTCCTTCCCTGCTAGGGAGAGCCTTTGAGGAAGGAATGCTGGAAATTGGCTCCAGAGAGAGCTCAGAGCCCCTGGCAGGGCCTGAAGGGGCTCCAGGAGAGCTGGAGAGGGACTGGGGACAGGAATGGAGGGACAGGACACAGGGAATGGCTGTCAGGTGGAAGTGGGTAGATGTAGGTGGATATTGGGAAGGAATTCCTGGCTGTGAGGGTGGGCAGGCCCTGGCACAGGGTGCCCAGAGCAGCTGTGGCTGCCCCTGGATCCCTGGCAGTGCCCAAGGCCAGGCTGGGACACCCTGGGACAGTGAGAGGTGTCCCTGCCCGTGTCTCCTATAACCCCAATTTCATAGGGAAAGAGGCAAAAGGCTGAACCTCCCGGGAAAGCCCATCCTGCCTTCCCAGGGCTGAGCGCGGCCGCAGCTCCGGCCTCTCCCACCGCATTCCCGGCAGGAGCAGCTCGGGGCTGAGCCCGTCCCCGTCCACCTCGAACTGCGGCCCATCCAAAGGGGAGTGGGGCCACATAAACAACCCCTGGCTGCTCTTAATGCCGGGGATTTGCCAGGGCCACGTCGTGCCCGAGGCTGAGGATTGGGGTTTTATTTAGCAAATCCCATCGCTGCTGCGGGGCCGGGCCGGGCTCCTCCGCCGCTGTCACATGGAGCCGTGGCTGACTCTGCCGGGGATGAGTAATGCGCTCCGTGACTCATTCGCTGCCTTTTTTTATTTGGTTTTATTTTTTTTTTTTTTAATCTCCAGGCCCTCGACTTCATCTGTTGCTCCTTCGGGAGCTGCCAGAGATTTCCAGGGCTTTTCGTGGGAATTGTCCTTGCGGCAGCTCGGCGGGGTTGGGAGGCGTTTGGAAGTCAAATCGTCAGTTCCAACGTTTGGAAGGATGGGTTTTGCCTCGGAAGGAGGGGGTTTGGTGGCAGCTGCCCTCTCCAGGGACATGGGAATGCTCCAGCAGGGACCTGGCCCTCCCTGTGCCACCTGTTTTTTGGGAAGAGCCGGTTCCAGGAGCAGCTTTGTGGCGTCCTTGGCGTGGGGTTCATCTGGGCCACAGGAAGGGGAGCTCTGGTCTGGCCCCGCGGCAGGAGGTGTTTCACAAGGCTGAGACATCCCAGGGACATCCCACAATCCAGGGAAAGCTGGAGCTGCCTGGGATGAGCAGCAGCCAAAGGGTTCCCAGGTGTGATGGGGAGGCTGCCCAAACTCGGTGCTGAAATGGGGAAATTTGGTGAAAAGGACTTCTTTTATCCATAGCCTGGCCTGGGAAGGGATTTGCAGGGATATCCTGGCTGTCCTTGTTTGGTGAAGGGATATCAACCCTCTGGAGCTGTGGGAAGGGGGTGCTGGCTCTGCCCTGGATGGGTCAGTGCCACAGTGGGATCCCACAGGATGTGGGAATCCCCAGATTTAGGTTTGGAAGGACCTTAAAGCTCACCCCATTCCAGCCCTGCCATGGGCAGGGACACCTTCCCCTAGGGTTGCTCCAGACCCTGTCCAACCTGTCCTGGGACACTCCCAGGGATGGGAATTCTGGGCCCATGCAGCTGCTCCATGAGTTTTTGGGGGGATTGGTGTTATTTTGGTGTGTCCAGGAGGAAGTTGGGCATGGAATTTTCCTGTCCATCACTGGGGCATCCTGCCACGGGTGCCAGCCCAGCTCCTCGGGGTGTTTTAGGGCTGGGCTCAGGGGACAGTGGAACAACATTCCACGGGTTGTGCTCAGCCTGGGATTACAACCGGAATTCCCGAAGGCTCTGGGCTCCCTTCCCTGTGCTGGAAGTGGGGCAGGCAGGTCACAGGAGCTCCTTGCAGGGATTAGAGGAACCATCTGTTCAATAATCCCATCCCTGTGGCTGCTGCCGTGGCATTTCCCAGCAGCTGGGGTGGGACAGGGCTGTGCTGGATACAGAGACCCTCTTGGGCTCCTGTTCCCTCACTGATTTATCCAGACCCTTGGAGGTGCTTGAGTTTTGGATTCATTTTTTAAACAGGAGGAAAAAAGAAATTGTTTCTTTGGGATTATTTTGCCAGAGAAATTATATTTTAATGGGGGAAAAAATTGATTTTCATTCATGAAAAACGGCCTTTCATTTCTTTTTTTTTTCAATGGGAAAAAATGATGTGGGCATTGCTCCCGAGCAGGGAGAAATCCTGACAAGCCCGTGGGGCTGCCGGGGGCGATCCCGAAGATGCTGATGCAGGGTGAGCGGTGGAAGGGAAGTTTTCCATCCGCGCTCCGCGGTCACGTTGAAAAGCCACATTCGGCAGCGCCGGAACGCTCGGGTTGTCCCCAAAACGCCGCTGTTGTGCCCTGGGGGGGACAGGAGGGGCAGAGGCAGCTCCTCCACGGGCAGCTGGTGCCAATCCCGGTTTTTGCGGGCGCTGGGAGGCGGCGGTGGCCTCGGGCTGTCCCCGCTGTCCCATCCAGGCGCGGGGGCTCTTTGGGATGAGGATCCCGGGGATGCGCTTCGGGAGAATCCTGGGGGTGGTCAGAGCACCTGCCCGGGAAAACAAATTCCACCGGACTTTCCGAGCTGGTTACAGCCGATTTGGCCGGGGACGGTTTTAAATCCCGCATTTTCTTGGAGGGACCAGGCGGGATAATCCCGATAATTTAGGCTGAGCTTCCCCCCGGCCCCGGGGCAGCTCTGGGAACAGGTTGGGAATGGGGCGAGGGGACCCGCATCCCCCCGGGGGGCTCTGCCAGGGGGAACTGGTGCCGGGGATGGCAGAGGAACGGGGGACACGGGGCAGGGTGGCACCGAGGGGGGGACACGGGGCAGGGTGGCACCGAGAGGGGGGACACGGGGCAGGGTGGCATCACAGGGACACAGCACAGCCCGGCCACAGCGCTCGCAGCCCCCCCCGCTGCTTCCCCGGCCTCTTTTGTTCCCCGCTCCGGTTTCCCTTCATGCGAGATTAATTCCCGGGCGCTGTTGGAAGCAGTCGGGGAGAAATTTCTCCCGCATCCTCCTTTCGGGGCTAATTGCTGGCGCCGTGACGTCAGCGATGGATTTGTCCCTGGGATGGCTGCGAGGAGGGCCCGGCGCTGCCGAGCTCGCATCCCCGGGCTCCGCTGCCTTCTCCAGCCGGGATTGATCCCTGTTTTTCCCCCGATTCCCAGCCCCGCACGCTCCTAATCTGACAGCGGCCGGGAATTAATCGGGCTGGCTGCAATAGGATTAAGGGAGGGGAAGTGCGTCACGAGGTGCGGACAGGGGTTCTGGTTTTGGGGGAGAGCGGCGGTGGGGAGGGTGGTAAAGGTGGGGGGGGTGGAAGGAAAAAAAAAAAAAAATCTGGGAAATAGGTTGGAGTGTTCCCGGGGGGTGTGTCGGGAGCGAGCGCGCATGTGAGGAGTGCGGGGCGGGAGGCACCGAGCCCGCCTCGTCCTCCCTTTCTCCGAGCATCCTCCGCGATGCCATCCTGGAGGTGATACAGGCGCAGCAGCATCCATGGCCTGCCCCTAGCCGCGGCATCCCCGGCTCTTCCTCCTCGTCCTCCTCCTCCTCGCCCTCCCCGCCGCCGGGGAAGCGCTGACGCCGAGCGCTGCTGACCGGGAATCGCGTTCTCCTCTGTTTTTCCAGGCTCCTTGGGAAGTGAGGAATGCAATTCTGCCACCATGATGGAAGGTAGGTGATGAGCCGGGCGCGTTCTCCCGGCTGCTGAAAGGAGGAGGCACCGAGCCCGTGCCGGGGGGGGGAGGTTGAGCCTTTCCTAAATCAAATAATAACGTTAATAATCGTTCCATCCAATCCTCCCCTCCCCCTAATCCCGAGCAATTCGAGGCTCTGCCGGGCGGCAGGGTGGTGATATAATATCGAGCCCATCAGGTTATTTGCAATTCCATCCCCAGCCCTGTGTCGGCAGCTCGGGCTGTGCAAATTCCCGGTTTCCCACGGAGCTGCCGCTTCCTCCAGCCCAGACCCGGCTGGATCCGCCGGGATTTGCATCCTGAAGGGATTATTTGATGCCGAGGTGCCGCACAGAGGATGGAGCTGGGGGTGTGCAGCTGATGGATGGATTTGGTGCTTTTCCCTGGATGGACGTTTCAGTGGGAAACGAGGGAATTGGAACCCGAGATGATTTTTTTCCTTGCCGTGTCGTGGAGATGCAGGTCTGGGGAAGGAGGAGGAGATGTTGGATCGGGGTTTCTTGGCAGAAAAAAAGGGAATGAGGAGGGAATATGGGCTCCAGGCACAGGATGCTTCAGGGAGCTGTGTCTGATCCTGTGTGGGAAAAGCCTCTGGGCATGACAGGAATTTTATCCTCTGTCGTCTGTCTCGGCCGTATGTAAAGCTCTCCTTTATTATTTATCATTTTAATTCCTTCTGGAGCAGGCTGCAGGGAAAGGATGTCTTGGATTTAATCATCTTTTAGCAGAATGGATACTCCCGGGCCAACAAGAGCAAAATATCTTGAATTTTGGGGGAATTTCTGGCCTGTTGGTGGCAGAAGCAGGGCCTGGCTTGGTGGAGCCACTTCCAACCCAGGGAGCTTCCCGGGATGACAGGCAGAAATTGGGCTGCTTCCCAGAGAATCCCTGGAATCTGGGGCTGCCCCCTGCCCCAATTCACCCGGAGAGCCCTTGGGAATCCATGGAATTTTGGTGGGTTTAAAGGATTTCCCTGATCTGGGGAATTTGGGTGCCGTCAGGGCCACGTGTGGGCACATGGAATGGCCTCTCCTGGGTGGGCTCTGGATGCTTGGGTGTGAAGGAAATGAGTTTTGTTGTCCTTTGGATGCCAGGAAAAGCCTTCCCTGCTCTCCCTGGTGCTGATGAGAGTCACAAGCAAACGAGGTTTTAATTTTAGCCCATGACATCAAACCCATCCCACGGCAGGGGCAGGTCATGGCAGGGAAAATGCCATTCAAAACCCGGCTTGTCCCAAAATCCCAGTGTTTAAGGAGGAATTAGTGTGGATAAATTGAAGTTGTCTTGTGGTAGGCCTTGGTTGGGGTGATTGATTCAGTTTTGAGGCTGCTTGGGAGAAGGAAATTGGGTTTTTGAGGCTCTTTTGGGATTTGGGTTTTTTGGTTTTGGGGTTTTTTTGGGGTTTGGTTTTATTCCTTGAGGATTTTGGCCTGGCAGGAGCTTTGGTCGCTGCCCAGCCCCAGACTGGGGATGGATCCAGGGCTGGGGCATTGGGCTCTGGCAGAGGTGGAATCACCTTCCATGACCCAGTCACGCGTGGAAAAGAAAACTGAGGAAAAAATTTAAATGCTAATCGTAAAAAGGGAATTATTAAACAGCTTGAAACATTCCCCAGGTTGTTGTGTTCCCCTGGAACAGAAGTTGGAGAATTAGAAGTAATTCCTGGGGGTTTTTTTGAGTTTTGAAATAGTTGGAAATTGGTTGGGTTTGGGGGAGAGTGGAACCTCAATCCGAGATCCCACTGAAGTGCTGGCCCCTTGCGGGGGTGATTTATTTAATATTAATATAATTATATATATAATAATGTTAATATAATTAATATTAATTAATATCATATTAATTCCATGGTTTTAACAAGTTTGTTTTAATTGGAGCTGGAACTTTTAAACCTGGGCAAAACACGGCGAGTTCCTGGCGGTGACCGTCTTAAAGGGGTTTAATTATGATTGTAATTAATTATTTAATTAACTTTTGGTGCTGAAGGGTTGGACACGGAGCTGGAAGTGGAGGCAGGACCTGAGGCCTCCCATGGCCAGCAGGATGGAGCTGGCCCACGGATTCCTTTTGAATCCTTTTCCTTGGAAAAAAAGAGAATTCACCTCGCTGGGAAGGGCGCAGGATGAGCAATTCTTGCTGGATATGGACGTTAGGCTCAATACGTGGAAAATTTTTTCATTCTTCTGGGAGAAAAATGTGTATTTTTCACGGATCTCTAAAAACCCCAAGGATCCCCCAAGTGTGGGAGACATTCCCAGAGCCCAACCCCTGCTGGAAGACACCGAAGGTGCCACAGGTGTCTCCAGCAGCAGGAACTCCTCCAGCTCCGTGGAGGGCTGGGCCGGTGGGATGCAGGAACATTCCATGGATTGTTCTCTTGGCTTCGCTCGGCAGGGCTGGGATGGGGATTCAACCCCGAGGAGGTGTGGAATGAGAGGGCTTTGGCTGTTCCCTGGGATCGTGGAACGCCGGGCGCGCGCTGGGGGTGAACATCCGGGCACGGAACGGGTTTGGCTCCTTTTGGAATCCTCTGCTGCATCTCCAGGGCGTTGGGAGGCTGGAAGGAAGTTTGGGAACGGCTGCTCAGGGAGGAGCTCGGGGAGGCGGGAGCAGACGCGGTTCCTGTGGAGGAGCTCATTCCTGCTTTTCCCACAGGGAAAAGCTCCCCGTGCTTCTCCAGACCCCAAAAAGGGGGAGAAGCCGTCCCAGAGTGGGGATTTCTCGGAATCTCTTCCAACTGGGAAGTTTGGTCACCTGGGGAATTCCCATGGGAATGTTCTGTCCAGCTGAGGGTACTGGAAGGAGTCCAAGGCCACGGCTTGACGGGATGAGGTGGGATTTAAGGTCCCTCCCAACCAAACCAGTCTGGGATCCTCTGGCCACATCCAAACCGGGAAAATCTTTCTGGAATCATCTCTTAGCCCTGGTGGTCTCCTTTTTTGGAATGCTGGGCCCAGGGGAGTCAATGGCACACCCAAAAAATCCTTTTTGTCGATTGAAAGTTGGTTTTATGTTTTATTTCCAGGCGGTTTCAGGGAATTTCGTTTGAATGCACTCAGTGTTGTCTGCAGGGCTCAGCAAGGAAATGATCCGGGGAAATTTGGGGGGGTTTGGGATTTGGGGAGGCAAGTTTGGGGGGGTTTGGGGAGGCAAGTTTGGGGGGGTTTGGGATTTGGGGAGGCAAGTTTGGGGGGGTTTGGGATTTGGGGAGGCAAGTTTGGGGGTTTTCTTTGGGAATTTTCCATCAAACGTGCTGGTGGCTGTCACAAATTCAGGCATGGGTGGAAAACCATCCCAGAAAATTCCCAGAACACCGAATCAGGAGCTGGATTTCCCAGTGTTTGGTCAGAAATCCACGGCTAAGCTCGGATCCAGGGGGAATCAGGGCTTGGTGGGCACCTCCACCTTTGCCCTCTGAGGTGGATTTTTCCAGACCTGCTGGAATTTTCTGCAGAACTGGGAAGGAAACCACTTTTTCAGGGTAGAGAGGAAGATTTTATATTTTTTCCCCTTCTTTTCCATGCCCAGCCCAGGAAATGCTGAGCCTGATCCAGGGATTTGGCTCCTCTTGGGCTGAGGGTTGGGGACATCCCACCACTCTCAGGACCACAGGTGTCCTTTAGGATTTTGGGCTGATCCAGGTGGGTTTGAGCTGCCAAGGAGGAATTTTGTGGAAATGAGGCCCTGGAAGTGAAAAGCTTGGAAGAGAACTGGGAAAAAGCTCTGGAGCTCTCAGGTTTGGGGTTAAAAAAAAAAGGCAAAATCTGGGAAAAGAAATGTGGAAAAAGCTGAAAAAAATATGGCAAAATCTGGGGGGGAAAAAAGGGGGAAAACCCCCAAAATACAGCAAAACCTAAAAAAAAAAAAGGCGAAACTCCTCCCTGGGATGAGCCCAGTTTAAAATGTGCCCTTGGGCATCTGGAACTGGTGCCCAAACGCAGGAATTTGGGTTTTCCTGCCAAGGCAGGAATTTCCTGAGTGATCTCACTCGTGCTTTAAGGATTGCAGGAAAAGGAATTCCAGGTGAAGTCAGTGCTGCTCACCTGGAACCTCCCCCAGTGTGGGGTTTATCCGTTCAAAACGTGGATTTGGGTGGAAATCCTGCCCTAAAGGTTGATGTTGGGCCCCCAGAGCTGCTGGAGGTGTAAAATGGGATTTACCCAGAGTTCGTGGCAGGAATCCTGATCCAATTTTGAGATTGGAGAGGAAGAATATGAGGGAGAACGGGATTTATCCAGAGATTGTGGCAGGAATCCTGATCCAATTTTGAGATTGGAGAGGAAGAATATGAGGGAGAACGGGATTTATCCAGAGATTGTGGCAGGAAACCTGATCCAATACTGGGAGAGGAATATGGAGGAAAATGGGATTTATCCAGAA